>CAKALG010023576.1:0-10809 GCA_916700815.1 Helicolenus hilgendorfi
ACGAATGGCCCAACACACGTACACATCTGGCCACACACACACGCGTGCGTCGGCCGAGTGGTCCAAACAGGTCTAAACACAGTGGCAGTTAAAACGCCATCCCACTGGGCGAGTGATATTGGAATTGACTGGGTGTGACAGGGCACTCGCCATTCCCTCAACAACTCTGTGTGTGAGTGCGTTTTCTGATGGGCGTCCATTGTGCAGCAGTGTATCTCTTGCAGGGGTTGTCAATTTGTGGAAATGTGCGATATGTGTCACGGTTTGCACACGATCAGGAGTGTGTGCGGTACGCGCATCTTCACATATGTTCATGTTTGTGTGTGGTCTCTGGTCAGTTTGTGCGAGTGAGTGAGTGTGTGTGTGTGACAGGTGGGGTGCAGCGATTGCCATTTTAATTTTAATGATGAAGTCAGTGGAGTAGAGATAGTTCTAATTTGCTATGGCCTCCCCAGTGGCCCGGCATAATGGACTGAAAATGGGCTCCGAATTAAAGTTAGGGCCTTCGAAACACAGCCAGGTGGACTGGTCTGTTAAAGCCTCCCACAACACAGCACACACACACACAGTCACACACGCAGCACTGCACCATCAGCAAGATAGAATTGTTGATATTGTGCATTAGTTATCATTATCTCAGACCATAACTGAAAACTATAAATATGCCAAGCACAGGTATGAGTTAGTCGAGTGTGCCTTTTGACCATTTTATAATACAGATCACGCAGTTCATAGTATTTGATTTGGAGGAGCTATATGCAGGTCTAATGTAAAGTGATTTAAAGGGGACATATAATGCTAATTCTCAGATTCATACTTGTGTTTTGGATTTCTACTAGAACATGTTTACATGCTTTAATATTCAAAAAACACATTGTTGTTCTCATACAGTCTGTCTGAATATACAACACAATCTCACGGCAGTTTGTGAAATAGTCACAAAATGTAATCTATTTGATTTCTGTACATAGACACGAATTTACCCCCCTTATTGTCAATATACCTGGGAAAGCCATCCATCCTCTGAATGCTCTAGGTCTCTAGTTTGTGGCTGTAAAGTTTCATGAGGTTGTGATTATCCTAGAGGTCACCACAGATCATTTTATACAGTGACATCAAGTTCAAAAAATGGTCTCACTACAATGAAATGTCTCCTATGGGGACTAACATCATCACACTGTTGGGCTCATGGGATCTACAAGAGTCTCAGCTCTACAGTGATACCCAATTTATGTAATTCCAAGACTGTTTAGAGACCCCAGTATGCAGAAATTAGCATAGGCTTAAAATAACACATTTATACGTGTTATTGTATTTTGTACTGCAACTATACTATGACCTATACTACAAGATGGGTATACTGTTAGTTTAATAGCTATATACTTGTAGCCCACATTTAGTTTATAAAAGTACACTTTAAAGTACTCTCAGTTTAATAGTTTTTATACTGCAAGTATACTTGTATGTACTTGATGCCCACTTTTTACTTTATGAAAGTACACTTTGTATACTTTAACTCATAGTACTTAGCCAGTGAGTTATGTATTACATAAAGAGACTTGCTCCTTTTGCTACTTGACTTGATGTTTTGTGATGATAAAAAAATAAAAAATACATTTTTCACATGCCTCCATGGTGGACGGAGAATCTAAACAAGTAGAAAATTCTTGATGAATTGATGTAAATTCATATCAAAACATTTTTTTACAAACTCTCACACACTTTAATAAGCTACTGTATCAAAAAGTAAGCACAACTACAAGCCAAGTATACCTTTCTGTAGGCCTATAAGCCAAGTATACTTAAGTATATCTCTGATAACTACATAAAAAGTAAACTGAAAGTATACTTTCTTATTTTAAGTTTTAAATAAGTATACTAATAGCACACTTGAATAAACTTCTCTTTGGTAAGGGTTATCATGTTGTTGTCTTTTGTCTGTCCATCACTTGTAAAATAGCCTTTCCTAAAAATAAGGCAATGCCAGACTTTGGGCCATCATGAAGACTAAAATGCCAAAATGATAAATGTCAGTAATATCAAGTGCTGATGAAAGACGTCTTTTCAACGCCAAAGCAAAGGTTTTGAGGCGTGCAGCTTACTCCAAGTGGAGGAGAGATCCATCTGGTGTGATGAGTCTGCAGGAACACTACGCCTACATGACGCTATAGAAAACAAACTGAAGCTTTGATATATTCTTTTTTAGTTGGCAATTTGAATTTATATGTGCATCACAAATAACAAATTGACCTTTCCCAATGAGAAGTGAGGAAGTGCAGATTCCCCCAACGCCCCCACACCACTGGTGTCTGGGTGGTAAACAGCAGGACGGTTCCTTTGTTCCTCTCATTACCGTGTGTTTGTTTGCATAATTTCACCACATCTGTAGGTCCAACTCACAATCACTTCAGACATGATAGATATTTATTGGGAGTGCGTGCTTTGTATGTGCGTACCAGCTCTTGCTGATTCTCTCTGGCTCGCTCTCTCTTCAACACAAAGCTTATTTGCTCAAGGACACACAGTCTCATGATTTTAACCAAACCTGTGGGAATCTCACTGCTGGGTTTTGAGATTTGCATTACACCAAGTGGTTTTAATGAGGAAATTAAATTACAGGTTATAACAACACATTTGCTTCTGATTGGCCCAGTGGGGCATCATTCAGGAGTGGAATGAGCATAAAACATTATCAGAAAGTTACTGCATTTGGAAGATATATCTGACCATGTCATTCTACCTTGTTGGGAAGGAGGCTAAATAACGCTAAATTTTGGTGAGGAAATAACTGGCATGGACATTTTCAAAGGTGTCCCTTGACCTCTGACCTCCAGATATGTGAATGAAAATGGGTTCTATGGGTACCCACGAGTCTCCCCTTTACAGACATGCCCACTTTATGATAATCACATGCAGTTTTTTGAATGCAGTATAAATGTGTTTTATTTTCGCCTATTCTAAAAATGGTGTATTTTAATATTTCTGCATACTGGGGTCTCTAAACACTCTTGGAATTACATAAATTGGGTATTACTGTAAAGCTGAGACTCTTGTGAATCCAATGAGCCCAACTGTATTCATGTGTCATGATGTTAGTTCCCATAGTAGACATTTCATTGTAGTGAGACCATTTCTTTTAAACTTGACCTCACTGTATAAAATGATCTGTGGTGACCTCTAGGATAATCACAGCCTCATGAAACTTTACAGCCACAAACTAGAGACCTAGAGCATTTAGAGGATGGATGGATTTCCTAGGTAGATTGACAATAAGGGGGTTTCTGAGCATTTTCCAGAACAGAAGTGCTCACCATCCAATCACCGACAAATACAATTCCTGCAGATATCTCCAAATGTCAAAAGTTTTTTAATACCAAATCACAGCATGGCTTTTTCTACGGTTTTCCTCAAGGTCTTGGTGTCTTAATGTCGTATTTTGGAGGGATTATTGATCTTTTTTTATCAATTCTAGAGTGATAAAAAATGGTTGAATTTAGCAGCAAATTTGTGTAACAAATGGTATCAACCCAAAAATTGCTGCAACAGCTTATGAAACATAAAGAGTATGGGGATCACCATCATATACTTCTATCCTAATGTTATACACTCTTATACATGTTTACAATTTATTTTAATGAATAAATTAATCAGTCACTGTTAACTACATATTTATGACTAGAAGAACTTGACACACCATGCTGAGCTGCATCTCAAATGAATCTTTAGATCCATAAGCCAAATTCAGTCATTCCCACATTTTGTGCCAATAAATCTGATTTGAAATCTCTAGATTAGTACGACTTCACCAAACTCTTAACTTTAGTAAATCGATTCCCCCGATTCCTCTGGTTGTAGCTGCTTGTTTGCTTCACCACACGCTGGAAAAAACTACGCGGCCTTGCCTCTCAAGATAAATTAGATTTCTCTCACTCCAAGTCAAAGCAAAGGGAAACAGAGAGAGCAAAGAGAGAGAAACGATGTTGGAGGAGGCAACAGCGATGAGACAGAGTCTTGATCTTGTTTCTTGTCTTGTTGTCAGTGGTTTACAGAGTCTTTGAATGGGTGCATCAGTGCAAAGTTAATCACCTTCTCTTATTTTCCTTTCTTTTTTTTACCCCTATCAGCAGCTATAAACCCATAATCTATTATATCTTTAACTGTGCAATACTGACTTAACAGTGCAACAATTTAGTGCAATAATTCAGCTGTGCAATAATCTGGTTTACTCTGGCATTAATACTGCATTTATTTAAACATTTAAACTAATATTCCTATTTATTTATATTATATTTTCAATTTAACACACTCAAAGATAGATCCTATTTTCCCACATTATTATTTGCACTGTTGTTATACTTATTTATCTTCTTCTATATATACATATACATTTCTATTCTAAAAAGGGAGCAAAACATAGCTCAATTTCCCTCTGGGGATCAATACTGATTCTGATATTTATTCATTTCTTTTTTAGTCGGAGAGTCCCAATGCTTGCTGCTGTATTTATGCCCTACACCTTAAAGAAGGAGGCTTCATTCAGCCGTGAGTGCGACTACAAAACGGAATTCACTCAGTCACGGAGTGGGAGGATGTAGGGACCTGATTGGAATTGGGCCTACGTCGTCACCACCGCACTTTCCCTGAGCATTTACTCTTGCTGCGGATGGGTTTACATTGTAGTTAATAGAAAAACCCTTTGTGTCTCATACTGGCTCTAAAGGGTGCCTTGTGTGGCGGTATCGAGCGGCGATGGCCGTAACAAAGCTTCGCTATCTCACCCCCTGGGAATGAGAATGGGCTGACATTACTCCACTATATCTTTACATAGCAAATAGATGTTTACTTAGTATTTAGTAAATACTTTTTCCAACTTTTTATCTGCGACAAACATTTTCACAATTGATAAAATGTATCACCGCACTAAATACCAGAATAAAATAATCCGGTTGGAGAACCAGTTTTATTTTTTAGCCTCAGTAGATGAAATGTTGGGAGAGTTGCCCACAGCATTGTCCTCCATCACCGAACAGTTGTGTTGTGTGTGTGTGTGTGTGTGTGTGTGTGTGTGTGTGTGTGTGTGTGAGCGAGGAGGAGCAGTTGTTGTGAGACTCCACTGTGTGCTCTCAGAGCCAAACAGACTATTGGCCAAGAAGTCTGTAAGCCAGAAATCTCTGCCTGTGGCCAAGTAATCATTGAGCCATTTGTATTGATCATCAGTCCTAAATCAGCCCCTGCTGATATGTTGATTTCCTGCTATATGAGATAGGAAAACCATGCTGGATTAAAGGAAAGGGGTGAACGAATGATAACGCTGCCGCTCAGCCATACTTATTGGATCTTGATTGTTCTGTGGTAACTCTAATTCAGTCTGTCAGTTTGACATTCGGGACAGGAGAAACACAGATACAGGAAGACATGTGGTTAGACAAACACACCACGACAGACAGCTTCATGGGGTGAACACAGCACACATGAAGACTTGTCCACACTAATGCAATCTAACAGCCCTACGGCAATCTGTGTCAAACCTTAAAGGGCTACTCCACTAAATTAAAATTGTCCTTTCATCCCCCGTCCTTGTAGTCCCCATATGGCTCAATCTTTAAAAAACTAGATCCACTAGATCGTATTTCTATTATGTAACTCATTAGCATCTTTCATGACAATGATCTAGGGCTGTCGAAGTTAAATTTATTTTAATGGCACTAATTTCTTTAACGCATTAACGCAATTCGCGATTTTTAATTATTTTATTGATTTTTAATTAAAAGTCCGACGGGCCATCATCGGGCCCAGCCGCTATTCGATCTTCTAGAGGTTGTAGCCGGCTAAAAAAGCTAGAGTGAAGATACTGGCATCATACGAAACGAGAAAACCTAAGGAATCCATTGGTACCAACCATGTCATACTAGCTTGTCGTGAAGGAGGATAAATAACTCTCCAAACTTACGGCAAATTTTGCCGAGGAAAAACTGTCATAGCCATTTTCAAAGGGGTCCCTTGACCTCTGACCTCAAGATATGTGAATGAAAATGGGTTCTATGGGTACCCACGAGTCTCCCCTTTACAGACATGCCCACTTTATGATAATCACATGCAGTTTGGGGCAAGTCATAGTCAAGTCAGCACACTGACACACTGACAGCTGTTGTTGCCTGTTGGGCAACAGAAACAAATATGTGATTATTTGCAATTAATCGCAATTAATTTTTTAATCAATTGACAACTCTAAATGTTTGCCACCATGTCCCTTCAGTCTTCCCCCGTCCGACACAGTGGCCGGATATTGCTTATCCAGACATCTCTACATATTTGATTGAATCCCGTTAGGCTAAGTGTTGTCTGTAAATAACCAATGTCTTAATAAGCAACTGTTTGATCTATAGGCTGAGATTTAGTTGGAGACGACAGTCTGAGCGTGACGTTACTAGCCATGCTAGTCACTGTCACCAGCATCATTCAGCCATTTACCACTCTGAGAGAGAATATTCATGCATCGTATGTGCCTCAAATCTCAGTGTGAAAGCATGGTTAACCTGCTACACAACAGCTTTTCATCATTTTCTCTCTTGTGACAGCGAGTTTCTCTCTCCCTAAAGGGAGAGCAGCCTCGGCGATGACGCGATGCTGGTCTGGTCTATAGCTTGGAGCCATAAAGCCTCTATTATATCTTTTTTAGGACACGGCAGGGGAACAAATCAGAGATGAAGTTTTGCCAGACGGATGTATAGAAAGACTTAACAAGCTGACCCGACTTGCATAGCCAACACCCAGCACCCTCTCAGCCTCAGGGAACACAGGTAGAGATCAAGTACAATAGAAATGGGAAGTACAGAGTGTGAGGATGTTGAGTAAGATAATAGAAACGGACAGAATCAAAGGTGTGAGAGTATCCAATAAAGTCTTCAACTTCTCTACACTCTGTTTCACTCTGTTATGTGCTGAATCAGCTCTTTTCAGTCCTCAGTGTGCCACCGCGCCGCGTCCCAATAAAGTAGAGTGGCTGCCTCGCCTGCACTGATCTGACAACACGTGGACAGAATCAATCAACACTTCTAATCAAGCCTAATGGAAAACAGTGTTCGGTTTAAACACAACACAGGGCTGTGGTCATGTGGGTTTATGTGTGTGTGTGTGTGAGTGTGCATTGCTGCAGGCACCACAAACGGTGAATGACCTCCCACATCTTGCTAAAAGTAATTAACACACGTTCTAATTACCTTACTTGTGAGGAGTTTTTAATTGACATTTTTTTCTAAGTTCATAACCCTACCTTTAATTTTTTATCAAACCTTGATGCATTTTCAGTGAGGTTGACACCTTTCAACATCATACTAATGATGGCCATGGTGTTGGGGATCATTAACAGGCAAAAACATAATGATACTCTAATGAACCTGCTCTGTTATCTACGTTTTGACTGCCTTACTAATGAAAATTGCCTCATTCTTCTACCAGGAGTGACGCTACACATTTGAGTAATGCCTAGTTTACACTACACAAATTTAGCCCGGATTTTCCGCTCCCTGGCAGTTTTGTCTAGCAGGCTTTCAGGGATTCTGGCCACGATCTACAGCCAATGAGAGCACAAGACACGTGTTGATGGAAACCTAGGGTAGGAGGGGTCGCCTATAACAATAGGAACTTACTGTATGTGTTGCATTTGAAAGTCTTTGAAAGTCATGTAGCGTGGACTTAAAACAGGTAAATGCACACTGTACTGCGAGCTCCGCGAGGCTGCGGCCGTTTGATTTTGTGGTTAAGTTTGGTCAAACTAAAAGTTGGGGATAGTTTAGCTTTTGGTTAAATGTTTTGGTTAAACTACCCCAAACTATCCCAAACTAAATTAATTATATTGAATTAAATGATAAACTAGTATAACATATGTGCTGCAAAAATGTTTTAATGTTACAGACCAGTACTTACACCAGCGTAGCGCTTAAACCCTTAACACACAAACTCTTTTGGTACTGTAACACTTTATAATAACCATCATTTGTAAATGGTTAATTGGCTGTAAATTATCTTAGTTAATAGTTATTTTACTGTTAACAAGCAATGAAACAATAATTAATAATGTTTACAAATTATTAGTAATGCTATAATAATTGTTATTTTATCATTAGTTTGTGTAAAATGAAATAATTGCTTTATAAATTCTGTATTGTATCTTAGTAAGAGACGATAACAATGATATTATGATTACATTAGTAAACAATTTATTAACAGTTTATTGTTGCACATATTACAACATTTTATAAACTATATTATGTATTTGTTAATGATAACCAAATGATTTGTAAACCTTTAAAAAATAATTTGTAAAACATCTAGAAACATTAGATAGAAGGACCAGAAACCAATTATTAACCATCTATGTAATGTTTGTATATGTTTTACAAGCAGTTTCTTTAAGGTTTGCAAATAATATCTTAATCATTAACAAACACTTATATAGTATATAGTATATAAAATGTTATAATGTGTGCAACAATAATCTGTTTAAGCAACAAATTATAGCATAACTAATAATAAGTCAACATTATTAATTATCATTTGTGAAGAGTAGAATAACTACTAACTAAACTAAATCTAATTTTAATTTACCATTTATAAATGATGGTTATTATAAAGTGTTACAGATTTTTTTTAATGCTATTTTTAAATTCATTGTATTATTTTGCTTTTTATTATTATTTGGGCTTTTCTTTGTTTGTTTCTATTAGAAAAAAACTGTTCTTACATTGAGTAAAATTACATTTTAAAGGTACAGTAGTGCTTTATATTGAACCCATTGGTACTAAAACTTAACTTACTTGGAATAATGTTATGTAGATTACATGGCTGCTACACAGACAACACAAACAGGTCATTATTTTTTAATTAGCACCGCCAGCGTCTGCTGACAACAGCTGTGTGTCAACAACTGTTTGCGCAGCTGATAATGCTGCTGCTGTCAAACTGGAGGCCTGTTTGTTTCTGAGATAGCTGACATTTAACTGTCTCGCGTGTTTAGTGGTCTTGAGTTTAAATTCACTGTTCGTTGCACCTCCATCACCAGGCTAAGCTGATCACTTACCGAAAGTCTAATTCTATCCACTAATGTGAAGACATGCTAAGCGTTCATGTTCTACCCATCTCTCTCTCTCTGTCTCTCTCTCTCTGTCTCACACACACAAACACACTATGGCAGGTCTGCAGGTCTCTTCCAGGGCAGTTGTTCAGCCCCACAATCAATATGTGTCAGAGAGACAGCTGATGCTCATGGCTCAATGAAATGTCATTCGTTTTTTAGGTGGCGAAAAACCAAAGTCATTGAGGTACATCGTCTGGGAACTATGAAAGCTTTTTACAAAGTTTTGTGCCAATCTGCACCAAATTCCCCGGCACTATGGCACAATAATTATTGAGATATTTCAGCTGAGACCAGAGTGTTGGACCGACTAATCAACATCGTCATTCATAGAGCTATGCCATTAGTGTGGCTATTAAAAATAGAAAGAATAAATACCACCTGAATATTTTTTAACATTGAATGTGATTTCTTATAATTATGACTTATGGGAGCCTCATAAAATGTAATTTGATGTGAATTAAGCATAATGTTATCATAATATTAGTTTGATTTTGACATTAAGACCAGTTGACTGACAGTTCATCTCTTGGCTTTTTGGGATTTTGTTATAATAAGAGGTGAGATCACTCTTATTTTTAAGAATATGATAGCCATTTTTAAAATATGAATTATTAGCTATTAGGGCGTTCAATCCATTAAAATATTTAATTGTGATTAATTGCATGATTGTCTATGATTCATTTTGATTAATCACACATTTTTTATCTGTTCAAAATGTACCTTAAAGGGAGATATGTCAAGTATTTAATACTCTTCTCAACATGGGAGTGGGCAAATATGCTTGCTTTATGAAAATGTATGTATATGTTTATTATTGGAAATCAATTAAGAACACAAAACAATGACAAATATTGTCCAGAAACCCTCACAGGTGCTGCATTTAGCATAAACAATATGCTCAAACCATAACATTACAAACTGCAGCCCAACAGGCAACAACAGCTGTCAGTGTGTCAGTGTGATGACTTGCCCCAAACTGCATGTGATTATCATAAAGTGAGCATGTCTGTAGATTCCTTTGGTTTTTCTAGTTTCAAACGATACCTTGAGTAGCTCTAAAACTGAGTCTAATATACAACCTAAAACTCGCAAGTTGTATTAATGTATTATCGTGTTAACTTTGACAGCCCTAGTTGCAATATGTATTAACTTTTTGATGACACTGAAGGCCGTAGGTGTGAATGTGAACATGAATGGTTGTCTGTCTCTGTGTGTCAGCCATGTGATAGTCTAGCAACCTGGCAACAGGCTGTACCCCACCTTCGCCCACTGTCAGCTGGGATCCCCCCGCGACCCTGAATAGGATAATCGGTTACAGATAATGGATGCACGGATGGATGGATGACACTGAAGGCCCTTTGAGCTTTCTCTCTCTCTCTCTCTGTCTCTCTTTCTCTCTCTCTCTCTCGCTTCATTTACAGCTAAATAAAAGTTTCAGCTGGAGGAGATCTTGGGTCTGTCTGGTCTGTCTGGCAGGTGCACTATTGAATTTGAGTTGTTACTCAGGTGAAGCTTGACTCTTTCCAAGACATCTGGACCTTTGGAATATTAATATTTCAGCTTTTTTGGAGGTTAATGTCTGGGGCACAAGTGTGGCGGAACAGAAGCAGGATCTGCTGTAGACCTTGTGCAGGAGGGTCATTGTGACTCAGAACTGAGACTGAGGGCTGGTT
>CAKALG010023577.1:0-13875 GCA_916700815.1 Helicolenus hilgendorfi
GATGTGAGTGGCTGTAGAGCCCTTTACCAGGTGAAGAGCAGCACATATGTCGGCTCCCAGAGGCTGCGAGACACGCTACGCGTCTCGTGGTTATCTCAGTGCACCTAATCTCCAGGATGCGCCCCCTTTTGTGCGTCTCTGTCAAGAGGGAGATAATCTAAGTGCATTCTGTTTGACTTTGACTTCTTTGCGCCACTTCCCCTGTAACATACTGCCCCAGAAAGTGAAGCTGTTAGATTAGGCCTGTTAGATTCTGAGTCAGTAATGACACAATGATAAATGGCACTGAAGCAAGGGGCACACAGTGAAGAGGCTCTGCTAAATCTATATTTGTATTGTAGATGGCCTAATACACTTCACTTCTCTTCTGCACTCTCCCCTTTGGGTCAGGCTGGGTGATCAAATATGATATTTTTCTTAAAGAGGACCTATTGGGCTCATTGTCAGGTGCATACTTGTATTTTGGGTTTCTACCACTACATGATGACATGCTTTAATGTTCAAAAAACACTTTACTTTTCTCATACTGGCTGTGCTGCAGTACCTCTTTTCACCCTCTGTCTGAAACGCTCTGTTTTACCCCCACCCTCCCCACTTGAAAAGCCCTTGAAAAGTCTGCTCTGATTGGTCGGCTGGCCCACTCTCTTGTGATTGGTCAACCAAACCAAACTCTTCAGACTCTGCTCTAACTAGTTTTGTTTGAGAGCATGCCAAACTAGCCACTAGGCAGGTATTTTGCAAATGTGTTACTTAGTGACATCACCACGTTACGTAAGAAAAGGCGGACTTCAAACAAGGTGCTTTAGGCAGTTCAGGAGCAGTGGGGGAAAATAGCTTCCTTTGGCCTGGACTTTGGGCTTTGTAACTTTGCAGTAGGGCTGGGCAATATATTGATATTATATTGATATTGTGATATGAGACTAGATATTGTCTTAAATTTTCCTGGTTTTAAAGGCTGTGTTCTCGACTTACCAGACTGTTCTAGCTATTCTATTATTTGCCTTTACCCACTTAGTCATAATGTTTTTTTGTAAAAGCACCAATGGTCAGCCCTACAACATCGTCGCACTATCAATATCGAGGTATTTAGTCAAAAATATTGTGATATTTGATTTTCTCCACATCGCCCAGCCCTACTTTGCAGACCATTTACATGCACAAAAAACTATATAACACACTAAAGGAAAGGGAAAAAGCACAAAAGCATAATAGGTCCACTTTAATTTCCAGGGTATAACAGCTTCTAATGATATTTGCCTTTTCTGTGAAGATGCACGCATGTGAGTTTTTATTTAAGCCGTCCTTGTAATAACACTGTTTAATGCTGCAGCTTTTATTTTCTCATATAATCTCCTCTCGTTTGGTCGTCATCACCACAAATTGTTTATTATTGCCTTCCTGTGTATAATTTTATGATGACTGAATAAACAATGCATCGCTGAAGATGGCATTATAAAACCTAATAACTTTTTCATACCTTGTTTCGTATATTGCCTCTTGAACGTGGCGTCTCCTTAATTATGAAGATGACACAGACAACACGGGCTGTTTGCACCAACATGGGACCTGTTAGTGTACTATAAATGGAGGGCTGTAATGCTCAGCGCATTAATCTGTCTCTTTCACAGCATGCACATGGTTTTCCACATGACGCAGATGTTGTGCTAACGGTGGGATGGAGTGATGGGTGGATGCAGAAGCCCCAGTCACCCAGTCACTGCCTAATCTGATTACAGACGGCTTCACACTGTCGTTCCGACTGATGAAGGGAGGGCATCAGGGAGCGGGCAGATGGACGGGCCATGGTTGTTAACAGCTGTGATTAACTGTTGTGTAATATACAGTTGTGGTGTTCAGGAAGAGGAAGGCATGAGATTGCATTCCACTACATTATGTTGTAACGGTACTATTTGTCTGTCTGGATGTTGTATAACAAATGTGTTTTCAATTTCTAAAGTATAGTAGTTGTTGTCGAACCTTTCCCTTGATTACTGGACCACATTTCCCATAATTCACTCACGCAGTAGGGTTTGGCAATCGTCTGTATTTATGGCCGATAATGTTGACTTACCTCATACTACAGAGAGTGAAGTAGTGCGTTATATCAGATTTTATAGCACATGTTTCCCCATTGATTAATTAATCTAAACTAAATCAAGAAGCTGAGTGGCTCGTGCTGATTAACAACACATCCGTTATGTTTCTTGGCTTCTCTGGCCACCAAAATATGACTTCACAGCAGTTTATAAAAGTAGCGACCAGAGCTGAGTGGTCACAGCGCTGGAGGAGCTCACTGTCAGATTTGAAATAGTTACCCCAGCAGACTGATCAGGATTTTTCAATTATTCATAAATACGTTTTCCCTGTCTCGCACAACAAATATTCATAAAGGGGCATTGGTAAATCGTCTCCTAAAGTCGGTAAGAAATTATGAAATGAGACAAAAAATGAAACATTTTTAACCCTTTTAGATCACATTCTTGGTCATATTGTGCACCTATTTAACAAAATATTTAACAAATCAATGTATTCGTATTTTTATATTAAAATCCAATAATCTTTTCTTCCTGTTAAACAAAATATGACATGTGCTTACATAAGCTAGTACCAACCTATTTCAACCAATAATGTCATGACATCTGCAACTTTCAGCAACAAGGGAAGTCCTCTTTAGCTCCGTATTGCGATACATTCTAAGCCCGCCCACTTTTTAGTGGTCCAATCAAATGCGAAGGATTTGACATAAATCCCTCTTGTAACTGTACAACACTCAAATATTCTGTTTCACTGTGAAATACTCACAGTACAGACGCTAAAGACGCTGTAACTTCCGTTTTACTGGGACTTTCAATTGTGTGCTGCTACACTCAATCTGACATACTGTTCTAGCTGCAATATGTATCCAACGCAGCCTGTGCAATAAAACAGTCTACTTAAAAGCTAACAATGCTCTGCCTACTCGGATCTGCTCGCAAACTCTGCTGTAAAACTGCAACACCTGCTGCTACTGCTGCTGCTCATAATAGCATTTCATGAGCAAACTCACGCATCAACAGTCCGATGATGTTGTCAGAATGGCTTTTTTTTTTTTTTTAGCAAACAAACATGTTTGGGCCCACTGGTAGACTTAGGGTACCCATGTTCGAAAGAAAAGTGCGCAGCAAATGTGCCCTCTTGGATGCCCCTATGGTAGATAAAACATGATAAAGTGCCCTCTAGGGTGCCTTTTCAGTAGAGAAAATGTGATAAAGTGCTCCCTAGGGTGCTCTTTAGGTAGAGAAAACGTGATAAAGTGCCCTGTAGGGTGCCCTTCCAGGAGAGAAAACGTGACAAAGTGCTCTCAAGGGTGCCTTTCCAGTAGAGAAAATGGAATAAAGTGCCATTTAGGGTGTCCTTCTTGTGGAGAAGATGTGATAAAGTGGGAGAAAGCAAGATGCAGTGCACTAATGGGTGCCCTTAAATGGAGAAAATGTGATGTAGTGCCGTATAGGCTTGCCTAAATGCTAGAAAAATATCCTAGCGCTGGTTTCATTTTTTCCCCCCTGCCTCTCAAACAGCGTGAGTCCGCCACTGTTTTGGCCTCAAACTTGCACTTAAATCTGGAAGCAGGAGTCTCCTCTCCTGTCCTATTGCTGGCAGCTCGGAACCACGGTGTCTTTTCCCAAAGGGCTCATTCCCTTGAGAGTGCAGATGCCGGGAATTACTGCTTCACTTTATCAAATTAAAAAGATTTGCTGCGCGTGCTAATATACATAATGTGAGTTGTTGTCTTGGATTTGTTCAGTCTGTGTTTGTGTGCTTGGCAACATCAGTTAGCTAACCTTACGAGGGTGGTAGCAGTGTATTGTCATTGCTATCTGCTAATTTCTGATCTAATGCTGCTGCTCGCGATGTGCAATTAATTTGATTGAATTATGAATTAATTTCTTGTAGTGAATTATGTTATAATTCTTTTGTTACGTGACTTGCATTACGATGCTTTCATGCTATTAATTTAGGTAGTGATGAAATAGATGAGTGAATGTTATGAAGAGAGGAATTGGTTTTAAGACACACTTTTTCCCAGGTTGTTCTTCTTCTTTTAAGGATTTGCTATATTCTCAAACTGAAAACTCAGCCAGTTCTACACCCTAAAAAAGTGAATTTATCCAACCCTGCTGTGATAAAAACTGATTCCCTCCTCTTTGATTGCAGTTTTCAGGGTTGAGGTCAATTCCCTGCAGTCTATTTAAAACGCATTGTTAAACTGTGATTCATTTCTCATGCATAAAGCATTCATTTTTTTATCAGTTTATTATAATCATGAGCTGATTTGAAGCAAAAGATTACTTTGTGAAGTTGTTCGGTGACATCATGAGATTTCTACTCTTCTCAAATGCATTTGAAAAAATTAAAGGGGACATATTATGCTCATTTCAAGGTTCATAATTGTATTTTGGGTTTCTACTAGAACATGTTTACATGCTTTAATGTTCAAAAAACACATTATTTTTCTCTTTAAGACCCCCTCCTGAAAAATCCCAGTCTGTGCCAACAAGAAAGCTGGCATCGCCGTGGTTCCCTCGCCAAAATGCCAATGGGATTTTTCATTGGGTTTTGGATTATTGTAGTAAATAAGCAAACAAACATTTTTGATACTTGCACGTTTTGTTTAGCAAGATAATCTTCACAAATGAACACCACTTCTATGAATTTTGAAGCGTGAATGCAATCGCCAGAAGTAAAAAGCTAGCGCTAGGCTATAAACGAACTACACCACGGTGGCATGAGCGCGAGTATAAACAACAAGGCTGTAAAGGTGGACGAGTAGGTGTGATGACATTTCATAGTCTCATTTAGCCACTTCTTTATTAAGACACATAAAGGCTTCAAAATTCACGAGTGGGGTATTTACTGGCGTATTTTATGTCGTAGAACAAAATGTTAAAATCTCTTAAGCTTGTGTTAACCACAGACCTTATTCCAGGCATCTCATCAAAAACCCATTGACTTCCAGAAGAGGGAACCGGAGGTGCTAAAATGCGAACTCATTTCTGTGTTTTAGGACTCATTCCTGTAGCACTCTATCTGAATGGCTTGTTGAATCACATGTTTTCTGATCTAGGCAGCCCACTACAAACTGACCGGGTTGTTTTATTTCACAGTTTGTGGGTTGCACTGAAAAAGTGAGTTTTTCATGATACGTCCCCTTTAAACAACAAATATAAAAAGTATAAAATGCACTACAGCATAAAGTGTGAATGGGGATAGAGTTAAAGATGTGAACTTCATTAAAAACAAACAATCTACTGCAAATCTTCATTAGATGTGACATTCACGACCGTTTCTCTGGGGATCATGAAAGCTTTCTTACCGCGTTTAAGCTTTAAAGACAGTCAGCAACAATGAATCCCGGGGACTACGACTATCTGGAGCGCTACATTTCTGACTAATTCAGACTCATAAATATGAAGGAAGCTCTCCCAAAGTGGCTTTTATAAATAATAATATAGCAGTGACTAAGCCTACGCACGTCCGGAAAAGCAGACCAGGCCTCAGCATGAAAGGTACAATGATGAGTCAGTTACAATTCTTTAAAAATGGCATCTGAAAGCACCAAGATAAACAATGGCTGACATCTGCAGGATCTGAGCTGATGCAAACAAATCCCCGTAATCAAGTAAAGCAGGTTTGAAAGAAAAAAACTGCCGTATTTATTTGTTCCTAGACTCGACATAAAAGCAGGCAACATTAAAGTTTGTTTCTGAGGTAAAGCCCTACAATAAGCCTTTGAAAAAGTTTCCATAGTGTGGATTAAAAGAGAGACAGTCATCAATTAAAATCCAGTTTGACACAAGACTGCTGCTGCTTCCTGTTTGTGTGCTTACAGTAATGTGAGAGCTTTGAAGGTTTGTTTCTCACTCTGGAATACAACTTCTTTGATTCATCTGCATTTCAAATAAACTTGAGATCGCTGCCGCAGTTGCACTTAATATCAAATGTCTGTTGCGCGTGTGCTTTCGGTGTGTGGGTGCAGACAGTACACGTCAGCATCGCTTGATTAAAAACGTGCGTTCATACAAGCAGGTGTTGCTGATGGGCTTTTATCCCGTCTGAGCTGCAAAGTGGCCAATAAAATTCAAACAATCAAAACCGCTCTCCTCCATCTTCCATTGTCTAAAGACTCGCATGTCCTCTGCTCTGTTGCACTTCGGTCCGTGTCTGCAATTTCATACGCTCTGTCAGTGATGCGTTCACAAATCGTGGTTTTACCTCTGAAATTTTGATACAGATCCGTTAACTCAGTCTGTGTTTCTTTTCTTTTGTCTGACCTCGTGTCGTCTGAGCATGTCGAGGCCCGTTGTTATCCAGAGGAATGTTGTCAGAGTACTACTGTATTCATTTGGAGACCTGAACTCAGTTTAAAGCAACAAAGGACCTTATTGTATAGGTTGATATACAGTATTGGATGCCTGACAGTGGCACTTTTTTTTAGAACTGCAAATAATGGTTATTTTCTTGATCATTTAAAGCAGCAGTGGGTAGAAATGGAGCAAATATGATTTAAAAAAAGTAATTTTATAAAATGGTCTCCATATCGTAACAGTGATACATCCATTCATCCATCCATCCATCCATTTTCTTCCGCTTATCGGAGGCCGAGTCGCGGAGGTAGCAGACTTAGCAGGGAATTCCAGACATCCCTTTTCCCCCAGCAATGTTTTCCAGCTCTTCCTAGGCTTCCTCTGCTCTTCCCCCAGAAAGAGCTGAAATAGTTAAATATCGTATAGAGCACCTTTAAAGTTTTTGTGAAAGCTTTATTAAAATACATGACATTTTTATGCTTTTTCTTGTGAAAGCCAAACTTTGTGAAACCTATAATTTAGTTATCTACTATTTCAACAGATTTCACAACGGGGGTTGGGGCTGAGCTTTGGCGCTTCAGGCCAGATGATGCAGTATGGCATCATGATCTCTCCTCTGATACATTACAGACTCAGTCAGTTTGTGTTTTGACATGGCCGACCCTACCCCGAGCCCTGGTCTGTCTGGATGGCTGTTTTTATACCTGGTTGAGCAGCCCTGCCATTGGCGTTCACCCACACATGGCCATACCTACAAACAAATCCAAAAAGACACATTCGCAACATGTGTACAGATGCATACACAAAGCCGTCGGGTTGGACGAGGTGAAGGTTGAAGTATGTAAAAGGCGGTTCCAGCTGTCCATCAAGCTGAGGTTTATTTCCAGGTCATTTGTGAAGGATGATCGGTGCTTTTACTTTGAAATTGGCATCAAAGTCTGACATTAGCTATATTAATTTAGTTATGGTGGATGATGTGATTCTGGCTGTCTGCAGGTTGACATTTGAACAGTTAATAAAACCGTGGGTAGACTAATGCGGATGCCAGCAGAGACGGTGCCTCTAAAAGTTAATTTAAAACACGGAAAGAAAAAGATGATGAAAATGACACTTTTAGCTCCCTCCAAGTGTAATGGATGTTCATACCCATCCCTTCCCTGTTTGGTGCTGTCATTTTCAATAATGCATAGAATCATTTATGAGAATACATTTTTGCACATTATTAAATTAAGGCAAACAGATTCTTGCATGCTAGTGAATTACAAATTACAGACTCTCCTTCTTCTCTATTGTATTTTACACTTCATATGATATCCAATTAACAAAAAAAGAATGAGTTGGTAAGCTTGTATTGTTTCCTCAAAGCACGGCAGCAGCTTTGCTTGAGGAGGCCCGCTGTCTGTTGTCTGACACTGTTGTTCTCATAAATGTGCTTAAAATTACATCATTGTTGTCCCCGCAGACCAAATTAATTATAGAATCTCCAACTCCACAAATGCAATTTGAGTCGAACGTGTCAGGAGATGGAAATGTCCACTAAAGTAAATCTGTGTTCTAATTTTCACATTTTATTTTCATTTTGAACATCTGAAGCACCGAATCTTATCCACATAACAAAACATTTAACTTTTAGGGGAAGAAGAAAATTATATTGATAAAAATCCCATTACGGCACAGCGTCGCAGTTATGTTTTTGTGAGTCAGACGCCCTAGAAAGACCTCTGCCGTTTAGATTTTTTTGATTGTATTAACAGTAAAAGGATGCCAGATTGAAAGAACAATGCAGCCCAGGAAAATAGTCAGTTTGGCAAGCTCTCGCACACAATGTCCCCGGCTCACAGCCACGCCAAACCAATTTTGTTACTCTTGCACATAGAAACAAAAATTGATCTGTGTGAATAGACTGGATTGCTGTTGCACTGGAGGGGCCTAACGGGGGAACACAGGCGAATATATCCACTTATCCATCCATCCATCCGTCCATCCATCCATCCATTCATCCATCCGTCCGTTCACCCATCCAGCCAGACATCGGTTTCCCCTGACAGGGATGTTGCTCACTGTGACAGGCTTATTGACAGGCCAGAGAGCAGCTCCGGATTACGGGACTAGAGGACGACACGAGTGCTTGACAGGCTGCTGTGGTGGAGTGAGGCTTTACATGCTGTCAACAGGCTGAACACACCTTTGTGGCATGCATGGAATCCATGCGGCTGCACCTCGATGAAGAGAAGGCTTTTTGATGAAAACCAGTTGAACCAGTACCTTTTTGTATAGCACGGTGGCTGCTCGCTTTATATTTATCTGTCTCGCTCAGGACAAGGATAGATGTATTGCGAGTTGGTTTAATTGCGTCGCTGACCTTTAAAAGGGAAAGAAGAAAAAATAGCTGTTAAATTAATTCATTTCATGGTCTAGCTGGTAAGCCACCGAGGAGAAAAAAAGCTCCTCTGTACATAAAGTATCTGTTTTAGTATATTCATCTACAAAGTTTCGTCAGTAAAGCTCTGCTTTAAATAGCAACAAAAGTGGCAAGCTCTCTATTAAGGGAGTGTTTTTTTAATTCACAGGGAGAGAAATCTTTAATGCCGCAGTGTAAATTAAACAGTACCTACAGACGATTTCACAGTTTGAAACATACACCTTTTTTTTCTTTTGCAGTTCTAGGATTTTAAGGAGTCTAGGGATGGATAATGGAAGTATAAAGAGCAACAAATGCAGCATAGGGAGGAGGTCAGGGTGGATGGGTGGGTCAAAACACCGGACTTTCGCCCAGGAGACCAGTGTTCATATCCTGGTGCAACCAGGAGTCAGTGTAGACTTATTTGTCACTTTTGGAGTTATTTCAAACGAAACCCCGATATTTTCTTAAACCTAGCTAAGTAGTTTTGTTGTCTAAACCTAAACAAGTCCATCTTTTCTGAAAAATAGGTAAGTAGTTTTGTTGCCTAATCCTAACTAAGTCGATCTTCCTAATCCTAACCAAGTCGTTTTTCCTAAACCTAACCAAGTTGTTTTTCCTAAACCTACCAAGTCAATCTTTTCTGAAAACTAACTAAGTAGTTTTGTTGCCTAATCCTAACTAAGTTGACCTTCCTAAACCTAACTATGTAGTTTAATTGCTTAAACCTAACCAAATCACTATTTACCTAGACCTAACCAAGTAGTTTGTAACCAAGTTGTTTCCTGTGAAGACGGAAGTTTATTTTGAAAAGACTGTATGCATGCAACGGGCAAAAATTTACACAGGTTATTGGAAAAGGCATGAAAAATGAGGAATAACTTTTCATAAAATGCCATACAAACCATTGGATGAGGATATGTTGCAGAGGGATAGCCTCCACTGTCACATTGAGTGAGTTGTTCAAATCAAACTCAAGACAAATTTCACCATATTTTCGTTTTTTAAAGTTTGCAACAAAAAATTTGTAAAACTTTTCTGTAGTTTTGGTTGCCCCTTCATTTTTTTTCTGCAAGACATAACTTTATATTTGACAAGGAGTTATCTGTTATCTTCTCCCCAATCGTCTCTAGCTGGTAGCTACTCTCTAACGGATCCTTCTCTTATAATCTAGTTCCAATATTTGCTAAGAGCCGAGGCTAACTCTGCTAACTGTATTGCAATTCTAATGAAATGTTCTATATATATATAGAATAAGGCGAATATGAACGCACCTACAATATGTACTGTGTATATAGAATGAAATCATATCATATTTCTTTGCTCCATTACTGAAATGTATTTTTTTTATCATGCAATGATTTGTGCATTCTTTTGAAAATATCTTGACTTTGACGAACATACCTTCTTATACAGTCAGACATTTCATGCATGTTGTTGACCAGAACATGGATGAGTGATCGCATTACTTTTCATCTCCCCCTCCAGGACACGAGCTCCAACCTGACACTACATATGATTTGCAACACTGAGGACAGAGTTAGCTCTGGGTTATTTGTCAATTCTGATGTTCATATGTGCGAGGACGCTCCTGCACATTTGTATGTACGCGGCAGCCAACAGAAACGTGAGCTGATGTGTGCGCCCTCTGTGTTTTCACAGGATTTATGTCTTAATTTGCGCCGCTAATTTGTGTAATGCTTGAGGAAACACCTTGTTCAATGGGCAAGACAGGGACGCAGGTGTGTGTAAATAGACTGGATTTGTTTGTGGACCGTTTATCCTGATGGTTGAATTCCACGACGTGCCTGAACCGCAGGTATGGAGAGCTGCCTCTACAAGGCCCTGCCTGCCTTTTGTGCACACAACGGGTTGAATCATTCTGTTTTGTTAAGCCACTCATTAAGGTATTGGTATCCAGATCCACCCAACCACGCCGGTGATGTTCCCCAGATTCATATTTGAACTACAACAGCTTTAAATCCCCCCCGAATCGTCGACTTCCTCGCAAACATAAACCTTCTAAAAGTTTCCTAACAACATAGCACCCCAAAACAACATCATTTTGATATATTTGCGTGGCCTTTCAGCACAATGTGAATATGTAAAGCTAATTCTACAGTCATAATGTGCGAGTGGATTTCACACTGTGAGGCTGTCCAGTTTATGTCTGAAAAGCAATTGTAGCAGCAATATAACTGGATTTCATTTTCCAGTGGCAGCCAATGCCCTCTTATCACTCCTTTCACTTTGACGCCTATAATAATAGCTTCACACAGGCATGGGAAGAATCCCAGCAGCCTATTACCCCTACCTGCATTCAATTGACGTCAGCTCTGCCTCAAATGCTAACAACACCTTCCCTGCCCCACACTACAAATCACTGCTTTTTATTTAACCTTTTCTATCGTATGAGAATCCTGATACACATGTATAATTTATAGTTTGACTGTATTCTGATAGCTTCGACCAAATGCTGCAGATTTCTTGGGATATAAACGTCCAATACCTCCAATAGTAAAACCTTGGAGAGATTACAGTATGACACAACGAACACCTGGGCACAAACAAGTTAAAGGATCCGCCACATTGCTTGCAGTACATGTATTTTGACATTTTCAGGTTAACCTTAACTGTAACGTGCTATTATTATTATTTGAAAGCTGCACCTCAGCTTCAGTATTTTGTTCATGCTGGAGATGAGAGATAGAGGGAGGCTGTCCAAACCTTCCTGCCACAACATCCTCTTCACAGATAATATTTATAAGACTCTATACAAAATATTGTAGGAGACCCCAAGGAAACCTGTGATGTGAGTAAGATCTCTGTCATTCTGTCACTATCCTGACAGTAGCAGATGAGACGGATAATCAGTGGAAAAAATCTGGTTCCTTTATGGGTGTTTTCACACCTAACCTGTTTGGTTTGGTTAAAATGAACTCAGTTTGGGCTGGTGTGAAAGCTATTAATCAAACCCCGGTGCGGACCTAACAACCGACCCGAGACCGCCTGAAAAGGTGGTGTATTTTCCTTAATTAACAGGTCAAAAGCTGTAAAAACTGCTGTGCTTGTATCCGACTCTGTGTACTTTCTCAATTCATTAACTCCATTAAAAAGTGTCCGACAGTGTTCCCACAGTGCGCTGATCATGTGCGTTTCCGTGCGCTCCCCGACATTTGGATTATGCGTTCGCACCAGTCATCTGGGAGCGTTAAATTGCTGAATAAACTTCAGTCACTCACTGGAATTTGATAACCCCACGGGGGTCCTGATGATGCAGGATGACAATCGCCAAAAGAGTCCAATCAAAGAGTCACCTGTCAATCTGTCGGTCGATAGTGTGAACAGGAACTGGACCAAAACTAAAATGCAACAATGTATAATTTCTTCCCTTGGCCTGGACCAAATGATCCAAAGGTGTCAAAGCACCCTCAGTGATCATAATGGCATTAGTAAGATTTAACAGAAAAACAACCAATCAGAGCCGAGGAACCTCTAAAGCAGCTGTCACTCACTTGTGAGCTCCGATCAAATGGTCAAACTAGGCAGCGCTGATCACATATGAATTAATATTCTGTTACTGTAATGCTTATTTTTCACCTCAGATGTTTTCAGAAACATATTTTAGTGGGAAAGTTTGTGACCCGGCCGCCGTGTTGGAAACAACCGAGTCAAAACCGAACACCGCCCACGGAGCCGGAGAGTCCTCGGCTCTGATTGGTTATTTTTCTTTGGGTGCTGTGGAATCTTGCAAATGCCATTAGGAGCACTAAAGGGAGGCAGAGGAACCTGATTTTTTTCGCAGATTATCTGTTTCATGTACTACTGTCAGGATATAGGGACAGTTTGAGCAAATATGACAAAGTTCTTTTCACCAGCTGTAACTTTAAAGAGTTTTTGTGGAGTTAATACGCCAAGCAATGTGCCAACAAAAGCAGTGGAGAAGAAGACTGCGAGTAAGTAAACATGATGTAAACAACGCGGGTTTCAAAATGTTAAAGAAATTGACTTTGCAAATTCTTTATGAGGAACGATATTTATTTGATGTGACCTCAAGGATACACAATGCATTCTGGTGAGTAACTCTGACCGTAAGCATAACTTGGGACTCCACACTGCACCTTTAAAGCAGAGCTATTCGTCTGTCAAATACTTTTGAATTGCTTTGCCAATTTTAATGTAGGCCTGTAGCCTAATTATGCACTGTGTGTATTATGTAGGACTCCACTTTTCAGTAAAGTGTCCTTCAGTTCTGAGGAGTTCCTCTGGATGGATGATTATATACAAAATTGAGATGTGTTTTATGATGAGAACCTTTTCAGTGGCAGATTTTATTTGTAGTGCCTGGGGCAGAAGACAAACTTCTCTGTTTCCAATGTAATGTTAGAAGTTGCATGCCTGACAAATATTTCACCACTGCAACAGTGCATGGACTTAAAAGTCCACGTGGGCAGGTTATGTGCATGACAAAATAAATAACAGAACTAATATATAATAAAGATAAATATTGGATTGCACGTGGTATTATCAGATACTCCATACGAAAGGACTTGGATCGTGTTTTTGAGCAAAAAAAAAAACGAGTCATTGGGTCATTTAACTGAACCCTTTGACTGTAAATCAAGAATTGTTTTACATAACTGTCATTTAAAAGAGAGGCTGTGGCTAAGGACATCGCATTAGCCCCTGAGCCCATAATCCACTCTTTACCTAAAAGGATTCTAGATATCAATCAATATCAGAAGGTGTTCTGGTTATTTTGATTTAATAGAAAATGTAGCATGGTCATGGAGTCTCCTGAAAACTGTTGCCAGGTCAAAGACATTTTGGTAACGTGGCCTTGTCAACTGCTCTCACATCAGATCTCCTTATTTTAGAAACCCCTTTGTTATTATGACTCTTGGCAGTTGCACCAGCAACACATTTAGAAACAAAGCAGAAGCACAGCAAAAGACACAGGGTAAATGGGTAAAATTAGCCAGCTTGGATAATAAGTCCAGGCTCAAGTTTCCATGGTAACAGCATTGAAGCATGCTCTGTGAAACCAAGAAAAGTTAACCAGTCTGGCTGAGATAACGCAGACTCCATGCAGGTTTTTACTTGGCGCTCTGCGTCTGTAGCAGCGGACTG
>CAKALG010023578.1:0-34005 GCA_916700815.1 Helicolenus hilgendorfi
GGTTGTAACCCGGCGCTACGGCGATCGATGCCGAGCTGCTGTTTAAATGCTTGGAATTTGATAATGGTTGCTGTTATCTACTCTAGCCATGGGAGTTACCTGGCTCCAGCAGACCTACTGTAATGTGAGGGAACAGAGGGTGAGAGAGGGGGAGGGGATAAAGGTAACGATTGAGACTAAAACCACTTTCCCACTGGGCAAAATAACCCAATAACACCCACTAACATCTGGCTTTTTCCTTCAGTGGGAAAGGTTACAATTGGCATTCATTCCCAGGACAAATGACTCTGATTGGCAGTGAAGGGAGGGAGACGCTGCCCTTGCTGGGTGACCTGACGTTTAAACCTGAAATAAGCTTTAAAACAGTGAAGTGATTGTCCTTAGTGTTATGGTATGTGTGTGGGTTTGAGGGCAGTGAGGTTAAGTCGGTCCTCTGCCCCTGGAGAAGACATCTACAGCACTAATGAGCCATCTTCTGTCGCCTGACACTGACCCCTCTCTCCGGCATGCTGAAAAAATGGGTGAATTCACAAGAGCATATTACTCGGCTAGTAGCGCCGCTTTTGTCCCTCCCCATGCTTTTTCTGAGCCATTAACCTGAAGCAGCAGGCAAGGCACGCCGGCAGGCTGCTGTCTACAGGGTTTCAACCCACTGACTAGCCTTTTTCATCATCTGTTTCATGAGAGGGGACACATAAAAATAGGATGAAACCAGGTAGAAAGCAACCTCTACAGTGCTGACTAGCACTGTAACTAATTTTCATTACTCAAAGATGATCTATGGTCGGGACTAAGGCTGTGTATTGGCGATACATATCGTGATACAGGTTATGTTTCATGATATATTGGTATATATTGAGATATTGTAAGCAAGGTGATATATTGCAATTTTTTAAAACAATTTTTAGGGAAAACTGTCAGTATAAAGACCACAACATAAAATCTGAGTAAAAAAGTTTACTTTTTTGTTCAATCAGTTTTTTGTTCATGCATATCTTTGCAAATAAAATAAAATATTGACTGAGTTAATCTTTGCATGGAAACTATTAATTAAAAAATTATAAAGTTTTTTTGAGAATCGATACAGTATGTCAAAACATATTTTCGATATTTTTGATATTTTCTTGCACCCCTAGTTGAGTGTGAAATCAATATATCACTTTGAACACATCCCAAAAGCCTAAAAAAGGTAGAAATGTATATATTTTTTTCAATCCTGAGAATCGCAACACTCAAACAAATAATAGGAAGTTGGAAAAAATGTAACCTTCCAAGGTAAACAAGTGGCTGGAAACAGTAGAAGACATATACAGTATGAAAAAAATGTACTCTATAAAATCAATAAGAATGAAAAGTTGACTACTAACATATGAAATATTAATGGATCATGTTTTGTGAGGATGTTTAAAGTAATATGCATGAAACTGTAATAGAAAGTCCTGGCAGCAGTAGAAATATCAACTAAAACATTAAATGAAACATGTGTTCATCTATGCACTGTTATATGTAGATTAAAGATAAAAAAAAATATTTTTAAAAAGTGTGTAAAGATGTTAAAATAACTGCAAGGAAATGTATCAACGATATGTGCTGACATAAAAAAAGCATTAAAAAAGAAAGTATCAGTATTAGAAGTGAAAATACTATAACGACCATCTTTCGTTTTATTGCACATTTCTGTATTTGACGTTTCTCCTGCTCTCATCAGCTCAGTGCAGCTTAAAAGAGATAAAAACTGGTGTGACAGAACAGTAAATGGCAAATGGCCTCTGGTGAGGTGTACTGATGGGATGATGAGACAGCAGAGCACGGTCACCTGAGAGGATCCTCATCTGATCGGTGTCGCCGCCGGGGGATGATGTTACCCAGTAATTTACTCCCTGGCAATAAGCCAGGCTTACAGTGATCGGCTCCCACACAGTGTGGAAATGGGCCTTATTTCTAGCAAACAAATCACATCTAACTCATTGCCCTTGAGGATAACTGGCAGAAAGATTTGTTCTAAAAGCTGAAACAATGGATATGACAGCTTCGTTTCCAAGACAGAAGTGCTACAGAAAGGTGATTTTGATAAGAGTGAGAGTTTAGCTGTCCACTGCAAGACTGTCAGTAGGAAGTGATAATGTATCAGCCTGGCAGGCAAAAGTGACTTCGGATCAGGACACGAATCAGGCCGTATTTGGACGTCTTGCAATGATTTCGTAAGAGCTGGTTACTGCTGTTGGCAGCTGTTTTAAAGGTGTTAAAAAACAGCTTTATCGGCATAAATTTTCATAATCAAATAATGTGTTTCTCAAGCAAAAACAGCAATAATTCTCTGGTTTCAGCTTCTCCAATGTGAAGATTTGCTGTTTTCCTCTGTTTTTGAATATAATTGTAAATAGAATATCTCTGGCTATTGGTCCGTTGGTTATTTAGATATTTAAAGAGGTCAGCTTGGACTCTTGGGAAAGTGTGATTTTCACTATTTCCTGGCTGTTTCCATTTTTAGACTAAATGCTCAATTGGTTAATCATCCAATGAGGATGTCCCATTGATTCTCTACACCAGATTAAGATGTTAAATGTGGACTAACCAAGTTAAACAATCACCAGTCAACAACATTACAGAATAATCCACTAATGTGAATAGTGCCAATTACCAGACAGCCGAATCTGAACAAAAAATAACTGTAACTGTCAGAGTTTGTTTTGAAAAGAGATTGAAATGAATGGCCACAGCAAACCCTAATACATCATACTGTACAACTCCATCAGCTAGAAAACAAGTTAGCTCATTTAAGGAATCTTATCATTACATCCATAGAGCTGATAAAAAGCTATTCCTCATGTGCTGATCAACACTGCTCTGATCTGACTGACAAACTAAGTTAATCTACGCTAATTTATTCAGTCTTGTTGTAATTTACAGACCAAATGCATTAGCCTACCTGCCTTATTAATAGAGAGTCTAAATGAAGTAACAATAGTCTCTCATTGATAGTTGTGTTTTGCTTTGTTAGTGGAGCTGAGTCACTCGGTCTAAATTAAATCATTGTGTGTGTGTATATATATATATATGTATATATATACCTCTGTCTGTATGTGTGACAAAGACAGCAGGAACAAAATGTGTGTTGTTAATCTATGTAAAATACAATGTGTCTTGATCTATCTCTATATATCTATCTATAGATCTATTTATATCTATATTGATCTATATATCGATCTACAGTATATCGACCTCTATTTATCTCTCTATCCAAACTGTTGCTTATTAAGTTATGATGTTATACATAAATACTTCTTTCCTATAACAATATTTATTCATGACTAAATAAGCAACTGTTAAAGTTAAAAGGAAAAAACACCCACAGTCATTATTTATTAAGAATTTAACTTCATCAGGATTTTGTGGGTCCAAACAACCAAACAACTATCATCTAGAGCAGAGGTTCCCAACCTGTGGTCCGGGCCCCGCCAAAGATCTCAGGGGAATGCGCCAGGATTTGTCTGCTTTGAGGTTGTCAAAATTAGATTTGCACATGTACGCCTATAACTAAAATCATAATAACACACTTACTAGATAATTTATACACAAGTCTGTTTATAAAACTATTTAAATAGATATATTTTTTGCTACTTAGTAGGCCACATTCTGTTTAAACACAGTATTTCTGCACAGTTGCAGATAAAGATCAGGCTACACTAATATTATTAGTATAATGCTATTAGTAGAATTAGATTCCAGTGGTGACTGCGCAGGATTGTTTCCGACTCAAGTGATCCAAACATTTCCAATAACTCCAGAGCGTTGTGAAGTCCAAAAGTCAGAATTTACTGGAAAAAGAGAGACGTAATCATTTCCAAAACTCACAACATGTTTTTATCTAACGAAATATTCTACTATATTTGTTGTCATTTAGCCTTTCAAAAACAAGTTAAAATTCTCTGATTCCAGCTTCCTAAATGTGAATATTTTCTTGTTTCTTTACTCCTCTATGACAGTAAACTGAATATATTTGAGTTGTGGACAAAACAAGACATTTGGGACGTCATCTTGGGCTTTGGGAAACACTAATCAACATTTTTCACCACTTTTCTGACATTTTATAGACCAAACAAAACTGATCGATTAATCAACAATGAAAATAATCGTTAATAGTTCAAACAAGTGAGACACAAATTAACAAATACAGAAATCTCATATATCAAATAACTAAAACTGTTCTAATTTAGGCAGAGAATTGTGTTGATTGAAAAAATACGGGGGACATTTTCTTGAAATATGGCAATCAAACGTTGGCGACTATTTTTAAAAAGTTCCTGACAGGCCATAGTAAGGATTCAAGTGATATTTTGCTTTTTATACTTTATCCAATCGTGCATCATAAATCTCAGTTGATGTCTTCGTGAAAATATTAAATTAGCTTGATTAACAGTGGCAATTAAAGCATTCAGGACAAACCTCTCAGGCCTTATGTTTTATTACCGCAGATTGGTACAGTTGATAGATTTTACTTTTTATTACATCTTTTAGTACAACATTTAAATTATTGCCTGACCCTCAAGAACTTGTACTACTACGGCAGCGTGAGGAGAATTGGTTGTCATGGTTTCACATCAAAGCAGCTGACAGCAGCTCGGCAACAGAAAAAGCAGGATTGTAATTGGCTAATTCCAGATTTTCTCTGTTCTTGTATATGGAGGACACAGTCTGAGGACACAGCTTTTGTAGTTGTTGTAGAAATAAGGGGGTGGAGGGGAGGACAAGGCAGCCGCTAGAACCATTGTGGTGGTGTTCATTATAAGCAGCATGCTGAAGGACCAAACCAAGACATTCATGAATAACTTCCCTGGATGTAACAAGGTGGGATGCCACAGTGTCTGGTTGACATTTTGGCTCAGTGTGGTTGTGCATGAGGATTAAGACAGGAATAGTATAGTCATGTTTTGGCAAAAAAATATGAGGCTCTAGGAAACTGTGTTGAACATTTATTTTAACATTTTACAGCCCAAGATATCACAGTTTGGAACCAACTGAGCGCATGGATGGATTATATGGAAGTGGATTATGGATTCCCCAAAGCCCAATGTGACCTTCAAAATGCATGTTTCACGAATACAGTCAAAAGCCCAAAGATATTTCATTGATATGAAGTAGTTGTCAACTATTAAATTAATCGCCAAGTATTTTGATAATCGATTAATCGTTTTGAGCTTTTAAGAAAAAACAATCGTAATTCATTGATTCCAGCTTCTTAAATGTGAATATTTTTTTTGGTTTCTTCGCTCCTCAATGACAGTAAACTGAATATCTTTGAGTTGAGGGGCAAAACAAGACATTTGAGGACTTTTTGACTAATCAAGATGTTTCACCACTTTCTGATATCTGATAGATAAAACAACTAATCGATTAATCAAGAAAGTAGTTAGTTAGTTAGTCGTTAGTTGCAGCCCTAGATGAATTCAATTAAACTTTTCATCAACTTTTAAGATTTTAAGGATTAGATGTCCTTAAAGCGACCTTGTTTATGATGCATGATTGATAGTATAAAGAGTCTAACAATAATTTTTAAATCCTGAAAGTTAAAATTTGTGTAGAAAAATCCCTGTAATTTCCCAAAACCCAAAGTAATGTCATCAGTCACTCAGTGCAATATGTAAATCACACAATATTCATATCAAAAGAAAAAAACACTTGACATTTCCTGCAGGATTTGCTCATCTTTCATTTAAGCTGTCAAAACACTGTCAAAATAAGCTACAGTGTGCAAATGTCTGGTAATCATGTAACCAGAGTTCTGCCTCATCATTGGGTTGGTCGGGAGGCCTCTGCCTGCTTTACTTCACTCTCCTCCCCCAGGCAGCTGGATTCGCCAGATCATGAGATCACAAGATCACGCAATATCATGAGAGAAAAACGAAATCACGCGAGAATAGCCACAGTGGTGGAAATGGTATTGCCAAATCTCTGGACATATTTCTACCATTGCAAAGTATATACTGTCATATCACCCAACCTTTGTTTAGTCTATAGAATGTCAAAAAGTTGTTGTGAAAAACCCTTGGAATTTTCCCAAAGTCCAAAGTGACGTCTTCAAAATGCTTGTTTCACAAACACAGTCAAAAACCCAAAGATATGTCACTGATATATCATATAAGACGAGCAGCAAATCTTCACCTTTTGAGAAATGGTTGGCATATGTGCTTGAAAAATGACAGAAACAAAAGTTGTCCAATTGATTAATTGACAAGTCGTTGTAGCTGTAAAAGTGAGATTGTTTTATCAAATACTCGAGGGGAGGGTACTCAAAAAACCTTGAGTTGATTGTCACTAAAAGTGCTTCTACATGCAATTCTGACTAAATGTTGTTGAGAAAAACACAGCATGTGGTCAATAATATGCATAGTTTGCAGTTTTGCTTCTTTATGCACTTTTTCTGCTGGTGTGATTCCCTCTTCAGTATGAGTTCCCCACCTACCAAGCCTAAGGGCAGAAAGCAGAAGGAGGTAATGCCTTTTCCATTGGTGTCAGTGACATTTTTGTTCTCCCTAATGTAGATAATGACTTTTTTTTTTACTGCAGCTAGGTGCTGAGCGAGTGGTATTTGTGCTTTACTGACCGAGTGATGAGAGGACACAGCGGAGGGGGAGACGGGAGCGAGGGACTTGTCAAGAGAGGAGAGGGAGAGGAGGGGGGAGCAAACGGCATAGAAGGAGTGGAGAGAGGAGAGGAAGCAGTAGGCCGCCTCTGCATAGTTCACCCCCCAGTCAGTCAGCCAGTCGTGCACACAAACGCAGTCAAACAGCTCAGAGCTTTGTGACTGAAGAAAGACTCAGTATGCAGGAAACCAAAAAGAAGGAAGTGGCAGAATAACTCCGGCACTTCAGACACACACTCTGGTCTCTTGGGAATGATGTGTGAGAAGCAGATGCACACACACACACACACACACACACACACACACACACTCATGTAGCTCTCTGTGAACTATGATCAAATATACCTCTGGCTAATCTCCTCAGATCACGAACCGCAGACTTCCACATGGCAGTGCCTCTTTGCCTTTCCGTTCATGTGTGTGTTAATCAGAACGGAGGGCTCAGCGCAGCCTTGGTGTTGAGTGTTTCCAGGGCTGATTAAATATTTACCAGTGGTGAGAGTGTGTAGGCAGAGATTGTAGCTTACATGACGAGCTTTTTGACCTCTGGGCTACCGTAGAGCGCTGCAGGGCTGGCGAGTCACAGGCTGCATAGCCTCGCGGCGTGTGTTTGTGCAACCGTAAGCCTCTCTGTGTGCACATGCATGTTGTAGGCATGGCAACTGCTCCTGCTTTCTGTTACAAACATGACCTCGCATTTGATTCATGTGGCATTACCCATCCCCTCCCCTTTAACTCACTAAATACACATTCATACATGATCCACAGAGGTAAAACACTAAACCCTCCTCTCCAAGTCTGTGTATAATCTTCAAATCCTGGACGGAGTTAAGATTATATGCAGAAGAGTATCTGGATGATTTAAACAGACTGTTGTACAATCTGTTTGCTGCGGTGATCAGTTGTGCTGCGGTGATCAGTTGTGTTTCCTGTACCACTATTTTAAGATGAACTCGAAGAGAATGCTTTAGAGGTCACATTGGTTGAGAAGTTTACACCGCTGTTGTGGCAAGCTGCTGCAAGTACATCCAGTTTGTACCTGTGTGCATTATGCTTGGATTTATGTGAGAGAAAAACAAGTCCAACTCCCTGCCTTTTCATGAGTAGTTGTGGTTGCTGCCAATGACGCTAATTAAGACAGTAGAAAGTTGCATATCTATATGTAGCTGACGGCAAAACAGAGAAATTGATAAGGGTGATTTGGCGAGCGGACTGAGTGTGACTGAGTTTTTTTCTGATCTTTGAGTTAAAGTGACTGACGTTTTTGATATTGCACTCCCGTGCTTCGACTTGTATTTTTATTAAAGTTAACTAGTGATAAATCTCCATCACGCATGGATCAATAATAGCTTAATTTTACACATGATCCATGATGATGATGAAGATACAGAAAAATAGAAATGCATGTCACAATAATAAGTTTTGTTGGACGATATATTGTCCCAGAAATAATTGCGATAAAGGCTATTATTGTCATTTTAAGACCATTTTATGCCACTGATATAATGATAATATAATAGCATAATAATGCAAGAGCAAGGAACTTTTAATTCTTAAAGATATTCAGACATTCGAATTGGAATGTGAAAAGATATATCGTAAATAAATCAAACATAAATAAAATATAACCACACAACCAAAACAATAAATATGATAATAAATGGACTCTCGGGTTCTGTTAGGAAAAATGCACAAGTCTAATAATGGTAGGGAAAATCCTGCTGTTTATTCTGGCATCATGTTGGCTAAAATGTTAGGGATATTCTTACAAACAAACACGCATGTAAACTAGGGCTGTCAATCAATTGAAATATTTAATCGTGATTAATCGCATGATTGTCCATAGTTAATCACAATTAATCGCAAATGAATTGCACATTTTTATCTGTTCAAAATGTTCCTAAAGGGAGATTTATCAAGTATTTGATACTCTTATCAACATGGGAGTTGGCAAATATGCTGCTTTATGCAAATGTATGTATATATTTATTATTGGAAATCAATTAGTAACACAAAACAATGACAAATATTGTCCAGAAACCCTCACAGGTACTGCATTTAGCCTGAACAAATATGCTCAAATCATAACATGGCAAACTCAAGCCCAACAGGCAACAACAGTTGTCAGTGTGTCAGTGTGCTGACTTGACTATGACTTGCCCCAAACTGCATGTGATTATGATAAAGTGAGCATGTCTGTAAAGGGGAGACTTGTGGGTACCCATAGAACCCATTTTCATTCACATATCTTGAGGTCAAAGGTCAAGGGACCCCTTTGAAAATGGCCATGACAGTTTTTCCTCACCAAAATTTATCTTGGGTTTGGAGTGTTTTTTAATCTCCTTCGCAACATGCTAATATGACATGGTTGGTACCACTGGATTCTTCTATTATATGATACCAGTATCTTCACTCTAGCTTTAAAACTGAGCCAGAATGTTTGTTTAAAGGGAAGTCTCCTCTTTCTGGGTTTACTTCCTGCTTGTCTGCTCCCATCTTTCCTGTCTGTGTCTGTCTGTTATGGGGAGCTCTCTCCTTAGCAGACATGCTGCAAGTGTTGCTCCTTTCAATCTGCTAAATGCACTGATCTCTCCTCAGATGACCCGAGGGCAGAACGACAGAGGAGAAAGAAAATCTGTTTTGTTTCTTTTCTACCTTCTCAGCTGCTTGTCTCTTCCTCTCTTGCTACTTCTGCTATCTCCTTTTCTCTTGGCTCTCATCCCTGAAGGGGCTGTTTGCATTTTTACCTCTTGATGAGATGCATCCTATCATTTTTAAACCGCTCCACTTTCTTGCCCCTTTGGGTTTTGCTGACTAATGGTATGATTTATGTTTATCAAGACTGTGCAGGGCAGTTTTGCTGTGGAGGTGTGTGATTTTTGCCTTGAGCTCCTTGCTGAAGCTCGTATTCACACCAGGATGTTGTGTTGCATCCAGTCTTAGTGTTTTTGTCAGCCTACGTGGAGCACCAGATAGCTGAAGATTGCAAAATGGAACACATACATCAGTTTTCTAGTGTTTAATAAATAACCTGACACTTATCTCAGTATGGTACTACTCCTCAACCATCTGCTGCTCGTGTGTGCCAAGTTCCAACGAATGCCAAAAATTGTTTGCAAATACCGATGATATCGCCAGACCTGTGATCAGTTTACTTCAAAATATTTGGATTTGAGCCCAGAGTTTAAATATTTGGTCTGCAAATTTGACTCTTTCTCTATGCTGTTGCAACCAGTTCTCACGTCAAGGTGTATAAATAGCACAACATTACAATGACGCATGTCATGAAGATGCATTTTAGTTTTTTTGTGTGTCATTTGTACGCCGCTTTTTGTGTGTCAATGAGGGCTAAGCACCAAAATTACGCAACGTCAGCAGTTACTGTCACTTGTGTTTAGGAAAAACATCATGGTTGGGCGTAAACTAAGTAAAATATGTACAGAAACAACATGGCATAAGTACGGAAAACACGTCACGCACGTCACTAAAAAACACGTGACAAATGTCACTAACGTAACTTGCAAAACAAGTCATGTTTGTTGTACCCATCCACCTCTCCTCCCACCTGCCATTAGCGGTCTTTCTCGTATTTTATTCTACTTGGGTGCAGCATATTTACGCAAATGTGTTTACATTAGTCTCAGTACAGACTTCTTGGTGTACAAATGACACATTAAAAGCAAAAAAGTTCTTATTGCACGCCTTATCGTGGCATTCATACCCTTTTTCCTGCAAACGGGCTGGCTATTGACATTTCCTTTTCTATTCCCATTTTGCTCCCTCCTTCCTCAAAACCTTGAAACATCCATGTGTGAGCACCTCAACCTCTAGTTATTTCAGTTATCCAATAAGGTGATCATGAATAAAAGATTTGGGTCAGTCTGCACGAGGTGTCTCTATACAGTGTGAATGTGTATAACTGGATGACCGTGCAGCAGGATATTGCTGAAAAAACGGGCTCAGAGGACCTTTCCAAGCTTATTAAAGGTTAAATAAATACAATAAAACTTTATGGAAGGAATGATGATCAGGACAGAGGACGGCTGTTGAGCTCTGAGCTTCTCTGAGCTGTGTTTTCCTGCTCTGCACAGCGTCATCATACATTTTCAGAGCTGGAAAGTGTCAAACACTTCTCAGAAAACCTGACCACCATCCTGCAAAAGAGCGTGAAACCTTTGCCAGGGGAGTAATGCATTATGCCGGCATCTGCTTGGCTGCGATTCCCCAGTGAGCAGAGAGGCCTGTATTAACAAGGTTTGGACACGCCTCGGAGCTCCACGGAGCTAAACACTTCACATTCCACTGCAGGGTTAGAGGGAGGGGTTAACGGCAGAGAGCGGTCGGGATGTGAAGAGAATAGAGCCGTCTGTCGCTGATTATATCCCTTTGGGCTTCAGGATGTAGTCGAACATGCACTTAATGTATTATTGTCTAGTCAGTGCACATGCTACGGGTGTGTTTTGTGTATGCGTGTCCTCGGTTGAACTTATAAAAAGAAATGTGCATGCATTTAAATATACCATGTCCTCAGTTTACACTTCCTGTTGCCAAAATAATCCCTAAAATGTTGCAGCTGTCCGGATATCTTTTGTTTCTAGCTGTGAGCTGTGGGTGTTTTCTGCATGTGTGTGTGTTTTTTGCACACATGTACGTACATTTCCCCCAAAAATTTGACTTTGATTGAACCGGGTGCAGCAGTTGGGGAAATAAAAAATGTCAACTTTTACATTTATGAAAGGGGTAAGTGCTGATGTCGGCACTGTTGCACACAACGACACGGAGGTGACTTTGGTTGCTCCCATCGCAGATGTGGCTCCAGCGCACACACACATATGCGTACACACAAACACACCCTGAGAGCCAGTAAGAATAGCAAGCAGGGTGTGTGAGCTCTAGGGTTTGTGTTTTTATAGCGTTGCTTCGCTGACAGCTCGGTCAATATATCAATCAGTAGTTTGAGAGCATTGTCTAGGATCACACTTTGTGACGGGACACCTAGGAGGCAGCCTACAGCCACGCACACAGTGTTTGTTTCTGTGGTACTGCTCATCATTTCTCGCTCCTAGATGCGTTACAGTCTATCATCTTCCCGTTCTAACATGACTCAGACGGTTACTGTAACAATCCTCTGAAATGACTGTCGAGCAGGATTATGCGCTGGACTCGGAGCTTATTGCTCTTTGCCGCTCCCCTCATATGACCCGCTATTTTTTCTTTGTTTCCTTTTCCTCCCTTGATAGCCGCATACATTATCAGCCTTCATACCTCAACATCTACTTTCATTTCCTAGGCGTGTGATTAGATGCTCGTTAGCTGTCACAGTAATGAGCAGAGAGCTTTTCACAAAAGGGCGAGCATGCACAGCACAGTTTAAATCACAATTACATGTTTAAAGTTGCAGTTTTCATAATCGAAATAAGATTTTCAGATTAAGCAAATAGTCTGTTATTATAGAGGATTATGTCTCCATGAAATTAGATTTAGAGATTTAAGTCTCTGCTCGTAGCGCAGTCTGGATATCTGAATCTTAGATCAAAGTGTATAAATTCAGCCTAATGGTAAAGACGGGGATCTTGGGGTTATTTAGATAGTATAGAAGGATTGTATCAGTATAATCCCAGAGGACACACACTGAGCAGGTTATATAAAACTTTGCAGATTCGAGAATACAGAATAAAGTCTGTGTATGCATTTAATTGTTAATATGCCTACACAGAATGATAAAACACCGCTCACACAGTGTTCCTGCTGCGTTCCACTTCCATTGTAAAGCTGTACATGTGCCCACGCCAACAATTAACCATAAATGAGTGTCAACACACCCCAATTTAGCCTGATTTGCACATAAATGCTAGTCATCGTGATGGCACATAATTTACCAGAGGAAATAATAGGAAATTATTATTCCGTAATGAGACAAGTCAGAATAACTGTGCACATTGGTCCTATTAAAGGGACTGATAGAGCCCGTCTCTCTCTCTCTCTATCCGTTCACCTCCTTGTTGGTCATTTCACAGAGCCTGTTGGACGTCAGCCTTGCTGTCACAATATGAGCAAAGGTGCTTTAAAGACAACCAATTGATAGACTCCAGTGTCACTTGAAGCCGCAGGACTTGTCGGGTCGTGTCAGGCTGGATTTAGAAAGTGAAAGTGCACCAGAGAGAACATCCTCAGGGTTGTCAGAAGAGAAAGAACTCACAGTAGTTGTATTTTTCATCACTAGAAGGGGGCGAGATTGCTAGAAGATAACCTTCGCCTCACAAAACAAATAATGGTGATGCTTTTAAACAACTTTTAGGACGGAGATTGGAAACTTCATACTGTGTTCTCCTCTGCTCCTTTTTTTTTTTAGGCCAGAAAATCAATACGGTCCCTAAAGACTGATGCTCTCTGTCATCTTGTGTTGGCAAAGTCCCAGAACAACAGACTATTAAGAAGCTAGGGTTTTATCACTTACAGGGATAACGCACAGCTATATATTATGTGAGGCTGTAACGACTGGTTGCAGTTGATGGTATTGTGCTTGAGACCCAACATAAGTCACCATCATCAGTTTACTATATCACATTCAGGTCATCGTACACAGAAAGGTGTTTATATTTGGGAGGTAATACACAGGACATGTTTTATTATTAAGGCCACTATGTGTAAATATTTCATACAATTATAACATCTTTCAAGTTATACATTTTTCTGATGATTTGTTTGAAGAAAAACACATTAGTGTAGTTTATGTGTGTCTTCCGGTCGATTAGTGTGCAGCAACATCAAGGATGAATAATGAGAACTATCCTTACCAATGAGAATTGGTCGCATGGCGCATTCACCAAAAAAGTTTTCTAGCTTTTACTTTCATTGTTGATTTAATCTGTCGATTATTTTCTCGAATAATTTATTAGTTGTTGGTCTATTAAATGTCAGAAAATGGTAAAACATGTTGATCAGTGTTTCCCAAAGCCCAAGATGACGTCCTCAGATGTCTTGTTTTGTCCACTACTCGAAGATATTCAGTTCACTGTCATAGAGGAGTAAAGAAACCAGAAAATATTCACATTTAATAAGCTGGAATCAAAGAATTTTTTTCTTAAAAATGACCCAAAACAATTTACCAATTATCAAAATAGTTAGAAATTAATTTAATAGGTGACATCTTATCGATTGCAGTTTTACAGTCGTCTCTTTTACAGTGGTGGTCTATGGGGAAAATGCTTTTTGGGCCTTAGTGGGATTTTTTGTTGCAAAACCGCAAGTAGCCACTGGGGAAAAATTGGAAGCAAGGCTGAGCAGTGGCGCCGTATCCAGTTTTTATTATACTGTACATCTATTAACAACATGTATTTCTATCTTCTGCAGAGTGTTTTTTATATTGCCACTAGGGAGCACCAAAGTAAAAAAAAAAAATGTAATTCTATTGTACACGCAATGGCTTTGATTAAAATTTCGGCATAGGAACTGGTGCCTTGGTTTGAACATGCATAGTTTATATCTGACCTTTGTGTTTGTGTATATGTGAGAAATATGGCTTAATATCTGTGTTTGAACTAAACATACACTGCCTGCTATTCTCTGCTTATTCAGCCTTCTCTGCTCTCATTTGAATAAATGGATAAGCAGGTTAATGGTGTTTTTGTTTCTCCTCAGATAAGTCGGGAATGTTAATGCAGCTCGTGCTGCTTTTGTAAAAGGGCTGTTAAAGATTTTACAATATTAGTGGTGTTAATATTCCACTGTAAGACGAACGAGGGAAGTGCTGACAAACATGTTCAGCTTTAATTTGAATTGTGGTTATTTTGAACTGCCTATATAACTTTCATTGTAGAGCTGCATACATATCATACATATTTTAGAGAAGGTAGAGAAGAAGGTAGTTTCTGTCAGAGTTGTAACAACATCAACATTGAAGAGGCACTAACGAAGAGGGGAAATGACTGTGATAGCAATCTGAGTGAAGCCATAATCACACCGTGTATCATTTTCTGCTTGAGCGGAGAGCAAATAAACCGCATCTGTTGGCACGTTAATTATATACATTTAGTAATAAACATGAGCACTAGAAGTCACTGTAATATTGATTTAGAGTGTGACAAGTTGTGATGATAATCTTGGGAGGATGAGTGTTTGTTTGTCGAAGCTGATACCACAAATCGTGTGGCCAAGTTCAGTTCAGTTCATGAAACGTCTTTAAAGATCGCTGATAGTGTGCACGTCTCTGTGTATCGACAAGCTGTGATAGTTCTCGCTGCAAATGTACTGCACAAGACAGCCACATCCTGAAAGTTGATCTCTAAGTTTGATACTGAATTTTAAAGAGATGGTGTCTGTCTGTGTTTGTGTGTGTCTGTCTGTGTGCGTGTGTGTGGGTTTAATAAAAGCAGCTCAAGGCTTCGAGAGGCAGAGCCAGGATTTGAAGTGTCCCCTCTTTCAAAACAAGCGACCTTTATGAGAAAAGAGAGGTTGAATAAACCAGGATTATGGAATGAAAATGCAAGGATTACTAAGTGAAATGCATCTTGGTGCTTTATTTGTTTGAATAGTCGGTCCTTATTCATACCTAATCCATGCACTAAGTGCTTTATTTGTTAGTCAAGTACAAGAAGATTTTCTCTTTCCTTGAACAGCAGCATAAACTTGTATAACGCTGTAAATATGTAAACCAATGCAGAATATATCACCCATAAAATTTCAGCCTACCACAATGGACGCTTCTCTTTAAACACCACTGCAGGGGGATGTGTTGCACAGAGAGCTGCCGTTTATCTGAAGTGTATTGTCTATCCTGAAGTTAATTAGAGTCTTCCCCGCAGCATCTGTGCTGCAGCAGAAGACATTAAACTGTGGAAAAGCCTCTCAAGTGATTTGTAATGATCTGGTCTGAATTGTGATTTAAAGACCACATGATTGTCCAATTGTCCAAACTATATTCGTATTGTGTTTACTGAAAAGGGATGGAAGCCCTTTTTATAGGAACATACACAAAACAATTCAATCCATTAGTTTTGAGAGATTATCTCAAGTGTTGTTGATGGAAAAAGAAATCCTTCATATTTGCAAAAATAATTTATTGGTACAGCTTGAAAACATTTTTTATTACAGGGAGCGACTTTCACTTTGTATGAAGAATCCTAACATATAGTCATTTAGAACATTTGAACTGTATTCTACAGTCTATGGTAGAAAAGCATGTTTTGTTCAGGTATATAAGTATATATATGTTCCTGTTCCATTGTTGATGATTTTGTTGCTTTATACTACTTTATAGAGGCCCAACGATACAATATTATCACGATACTTAAGTCACGATATGATCTGATTGCAATTTTAAACATTTTGTCGGATATTTAAGAGGTTAATAATTCATATGAAACCAGTATCTTCACGCGGGCCGTCGGATTGTTAAGATGTTAATAGTTTATATGATAAAAGATCAATACTTGACGTCATATCGTGTATCGATACAATATTGCCACGCAAAATATCGTGAGGCTATGCTGTGTCGTTTTTTTCTTCCCTCAAACCTACAGTACCATTTGATCTCTTTTCCAGATTTGTTCTCCTATTCTATATGATTTAAATACATTTATATCCATCCTTAAATGAAACAAGACACTCCTTTGGCAATATTGACGAGATGTTTATTAACAAGACCTGAAAGGATTAGTACATTAAACGATTAGTTGCTCGACAGAAAATTCACCTTGGGCTCCTGGAAGTTGCTATGGGCATTTTTCACTATTTGACACATTATAAACAAAGTGATTAATCTAGAAAAATTATAAACAAAGTGATTAATCTAGAAAAATTATAAACAAAGTGATTAATCTAGAAAAATTATAAACAAAGTGATTCATCTAGAAAAATTATAAACAAAGTGATTCATCTAGAAAATACTCAATATATTAATCTTAAACTTAGTTGCAGCCCTTGAATTATCTCTTTATTTTTTTAGCTTTATAAATTGCTGTAACATAACAGTTTGCTACTGTATACAGCAATGGCAGCCATTGTCATTTCAATTACATGTCTGAGGTCTGATCATGAAGACTTGACATTATGAGGCTACCGACGTGGGTGTCCGCACTTGACCTGAATACGTCCACTGTGTCTCTTTTCTTTTCGATTCTCTCAATCGCTTTTGGTGACTTTCCCCTGTCTCTGCCTCTCCGTCTGCTTACATCACACACATGATAATGGGATTGATTATGTCAGTTTTAAAACACAGCGATGCCTGGCTCATTAGATTATTTTTGTGCGCAGGCTGACGAGGAACAACCAGACCTGCCAAGTATTGCCTTTAATTCTTGTTTGATCGGACGATAAAAATCATGGCGAGAAGTGGAAACGGCCTCTGGTTTCTGTCAGTGAGTGGACTGTGCTGTTCCAGCAGGACTTTAGACGACAACGGGGAGGGAACCCTGATGACGCACACACATACGCACATGGACGCACAGACACACGCACGCACACCTAAATGAGAAAAGGCACTGAGGCTTGAAGATGCCCTCTTTCATGCTCTACCTCTCACTGCCCCTCATCATTTTTATCCCTGTACATTCAAGTACAGCATCCTCTTCTTCTTCCCTTCCTCTCTGCTCTTATCTTCCATCATACAGCTCAGCACACCTCCCTAAAGTCTAATACATCATCGTGTCTTGAAGTCCAGATAAAGCGCGATTATTTAATGATTTGTTAAGCAGGCGTCCTTGGCTGCACTGCCCCTGTTCAATCCTGTTCGCTTTTGTCCTTGCAAAGTTTCTGAGCCAAACTTTTCTCCCGTTCTGTGAAGTGTAGCCGCTCAAAGGACAGCCTTAAAGCCTTTTGTCACATCCTGAATGTTAGTTTTTTATCAGCGAGGTCATGCAATGTCTTGCAAAAAAAAGATGTTTGACATTGTGATTTTTGATTGAATGGCGCTCGGCGAATCAATAGCTTTCTGTGAATAGTCTGAGCCGCGTTTGGTTCATCTGTTATGTATAAACAACTCTTAGTGTTCCCACTCCTACATGGGCAAGTTAGTGAGTTAACAAGAGAGTGGAGTGGAAAATCAGCTTCATTACGCAAGCCGGACGGACTTTGCTCACTCACACACACTCTCACACACACACACACACAATCTTCTGGTCACAATAAAAAAAAATGTATTACCTGCCAAGGCTTATCCACATCTGGGCAAACAAAAGTGCACACACGCCATAATTCACGTCTTATCAAGTGTGAGTCATAGATTTGTGTTTATGCGGCAAGTTAATTGAGCCTCTCCAGAAGGTTTAATGCAAATTAAAATGGCTCCTTATTCTGCGCAGTAGCTAACAGACCTTGTTATGATTGCCTCTGCAGGCCCAGGAGGGGTGTGTGGTGTGTGTGCATCTTAATGTGTGTGTGTGCGCAGTAGAGCCTGGAGGTAGTAAATCAGTGATTGTTAGTGATGTTTCAGTGCAGTTTGCAGTGTGTGTGTGTGTGTGTGTGTTTGTGTTGGGTGGCCGGTAGTGTTTGATTGAAGCGCTTGTCGAACGAGTACCGTCTTATCTGAGTTTATCATCAGCAGCAACTGATGTTAATGGCAGCAGCAGTTTAGGTGGTGTGGTGTGCTGGTTGGCACACAAACAAACACACACACACACACAAACACACACAAAAACAAACACACACTGGGGAATGGTTTACAGCCCAATTACCCAGCCTGCCTCTGTGCTAGAAGGGGGCTCTAAATCTTCGGATTCTATTGTACACAATATAACCTCTGTTATTCCCTCTTCTTGCCCATCAGCTATATAGTTCACCTCTCTGCCCTCCGTTTTCATCGGATGCTACTGCTAAACTATCTTTTTTTCTCTCTATCAAGAGTTTTTCAGTTCATCTTAAAGGATTTTGCTACTAGCGATCATTAATGGAAGATTCAGGTTTATTCAAGTCGTATTTTAGTCATACCAGAAAAAAAACAGATCAGTATCCCGTTATAACGTGATTATTGTAACAAGATGCTTTTCACCTTATTACGACATACAAATTTATCACGTTATAACAAAAAACTTTTCTCGTTATAACATTATACTATTTATCTTGTTATAATCGTGATACTTTTCACGTTATAATGTGATAACTTAGTATATTGTGAGATAAGTTGAGTTTCTTGCTATAACTTGCTAAGTTTGTGTTGTAATAACGTGAAACATATTTTTTTTAAATGTGAAAAACATCCCGTTATAACAATAAACTTATAACGTTATAACGTGATACTGATCCTTTTTTTTCTGGTGTGGCAGCAATACGCTGCTGTAACAACATAGTACCACATGGCAAGAAACACGAGTAGTGAGACAATCACACAGGTTGTCAACAAGCCAACAGTTAAATGAATTCATCTAAATCAAGTCAAACTTTTGCTCCATGAACTGCTTTTATATCAGCAGCAGCTAACTTGAGGATTTGTTTTGAACCTGTATGACTGTCCGCTCAGGATTATTGTTCCGTTGGACCCTTTTTTTTAACGATGTCGCCTTTAGAGAAAATATTGAGTATCACGATATTAAGTTTTGTGATACTGTATCGATTCTCAAAAACACTGTATAGATTTTTAATTAATAGTTTACATGCAAAGATTAACTCAGTCAAAACTTGATTTCGTTTGCAATGTTATGTGCCCTCTCAAAATAGTGTTATGATATTGGATGTTACAGGGACTGTGATAAATGCAAATGCAGATCCCACCGTTGTGATTGCATTAAAAAGAATATAGATTATTAGAATTAGATTATTTTTTTTGCTTACGGTATCGCAATATATCGCGATATAATCGTAACCCCTAACTCCATCCCTTGTCACCATAATGACGGCTGGGCCGATATAGCAGCTCATTGCAGAGATATTTGTATGGTGGCTTTACATAGTGTCTACCAGAGAGCAAATCCAAGTTTATTACTCAAATATAGGGCTCAAAAATCCAGTATATCTTGTATGAAACAAATATGTATTTCTTAGAATGATTTCACAGTGCCATATAATGTGTGTAAGAGTGCGTTAGGCCAGACTGATGTAGATATATGAATGAAAAACTCAATCCGAGAAGGTTTTTGTAAATGGATGCAGCGGGACAGTGTGTGTCAAGTCCAAATATCAGTGTGTTTCATCATCCCAGAACTGACTAAAAACCTACTAGACTTGAACCAGAGGCCCCTCAGACTTATGATCCATCCATCTATTCACTCCATCCCCTCCTCCATCCATTCATGGCTGCTATGGGCCTAGTTGTCATGGTTACTGTGTCCTTGCCGTCGCTAAGCCCTGACTTGTGCCGCCAGGAAGAAAAAGGTTTATGATAACGCACATACACACACACACAAGAGCAAAACACACACACACACAAACACACACTCCTCATCAGTTTTCTCGTGAGGGATTTTCATTGATGTCTCAGTTTGGCTTAAAACACGTATGCACACAAACATACACACACACACACATGCAGACACTAGTACAGTAGTGATTACACAGGACTACTCTGACAGAGAATCAGCCCCAGCTCCAGTGCTTTGTCTTATAGATACGTCTGTGCATTCAGAAAGGTCTCTGATATTAGAGTCACAAGCTACAACCTTTAAAGGCCATCATAATACAGATAACTTAGATAAATTCATCTGCATGCAGCATGGATGCTTTGGAGAGGATTCTTGCGTCAAATTGCATATTGAAGTAGAGTGTGAAGGCACAAAAGTGCTCTTTTTGTGAAGATGGAGGCTGGCAAATGTTACCTGGAAGCATCATCTAAAAAATGTTTCCCGTGTGTGTTTGGCCTTGCTTCTCGTAACACCTCTCGTCTTACAAAAGAGGATGCTGGGAGATGGAGACAGACACAGTTGCCATAGTTTCACGCTTCTCCCTCTCAGGGTCGATTAAGGAAAATGTTCCGACCGGTTCCTCTCATTCTTTATAGTTCTCATTAATATGGATGCTGATGGTGTTTATTATCCCTGCTCTGCCCTTTCTTCGTCTTTTCTCCTGATCTAATAAAAACCTCCTGCTGCATTTTATTCTTTATACTTCCATTATTTTTTCCAGGTTCTTGCATTTGTTTGTTCTGTCAGCTTCGGTGTTTTCTTCTCTCTCTCTCATCTGTTTGTCTTTCTCAGCAGTTTTACCATATAACCTTTGACCTTTGTTGCCATGGCATCAGTGTCATAATGCAGTATAGGAAATGCAAATTTCCATTCACAACATATTTCATAGTCAATTTATTTTCACAAATGAGTTGATAAAAACAAAGATTATTCCTTCCTAGATGAAGACATTATTTTTCAGCATCTCAGTGTAATACTGTCACCTGTAGTCAGCATCTTCTACAATGAAGATGAATTTAATTCATACTGATTTACCATAGTCTGACATAGATAAAGGCAGCGGGTCCAGGTTTTCACCACCCAAATGCTTGCAAGTGCCGTCTGTGCTAGACCCATCTGTCATATTTCCAGCAGCTTTGGTAACTAGACGATTCGTCTTCATTCACTCTTTTAATTCTTAACTCAATTTAGCAGCAACAGTGAGCATCTTTCATCTTTCTGCATTTTATTAAATTAAGAAGAAAATCTTATTTTTTTCCCACAACAAATGTTTTGTTAGGATCTCATAAGGCAGCAATGATCCATGGGTATTTCCCTCCCCACTCCTCCTTGTATCTGCAGTAACGTTTTTTGCTTTTTGGCTGGATGTTCGCCTGGTCACAGGACACCGGGCTCCATGTCAGCATTTAATTTCCCGTGTAAATGTTTTAATTCAACAACGTCATAGCTATGCATAGTTGTTAACTCATGTAGGCTACGATGGACATAACCGTACGCAACACCAAAACTTAAGTTTAGTCTAATTTTCAGGACAAACGGGACAAGATTCAGGATTTTCGAATCTGTAATAATTGTATTTGGGACGCCTGGTCACCCTAACCGGGCATTTTAGCATTTTTCAGCTCATTGTTATGGTTTGATGGCGCGCAATTGAACTGTTTTGGGGTCGTGTCTAGAAAGTAACCGTCAAATTACAAAATATGATCTGAGATCTAATCTAATCTATCAACTTTGCCCAGCCACAGTAGCTTTTTTTTCGGATAAAAAGCTTTGATAAATGACATGCCTAGCACCAAATATCAGACAAAATTAACAAAAAGCTGCTGAACATAGTGGAGCATTTACCAGCTAAAGAGCCAGATATTTCCCTCGGGAGTTGGTGGAGACCAAAAACAGAGCTAAAAAGAGAGCGAATATTGGACTTACAGTACATTCCTCAAGTGGCCAGAAACACAACTCCAAATGCACGTTAATGTTATTTTTGTGTCTGCTGGATGTGTAAATGGGCAACTGTTTGCCACACATTTGCCATGTGGCCAAAAAAGCAATTAATACGACAATAATAAAGTGCCATATGTCATGAATGTTTCAGTGACAAATATTTTGTCAAAATTGTATCCAGCTGTGATGAGAAATTTGGATTGTAGCTACAAAGCAACAATTACACTTAATTATCATTAAATATTATGATTATTACTTTTTTGCCATTAAAAAGCTGTTAAAAGATAGAAAACTACCACAATGTTCTTTTTTGTTAAAGGAAGAGGAGAGAAATTAACTTTTTCTTAGAACCTTTAGGACCTGGACTCCACCCATAAGTGAACCTTGCATGCTCTTGTTTTCTCAACTTAGATCCATCCATTATAGTGACAAACAGGAAGGGTTAGTTGCCACTTATTTGGCCTCAATGGAGAAGAATGAAGGTGTGGCTGCCTGGGTGGCAGTACCTGACTGGTTAAATATTCGTCACACATTTGTTTTTCATCTCAAGTGTTGCAGGCAGTGGAGTTCACATATGAAAAAGACTGATAGTTGTGGAACAAGGCACAAAGTGATGAATAGTGTTTAAGACAGGTTCAGGAAAGATGCCCACGCCAGTGTTTTCATTTATGCCCAAGTGTGTTTTGAGTGTGTTTTTGGCAGGTGGTCGGGTTGATATTTAAGGAAAGAGGAGAACCAGGAGAGGGAGGAAGCAGGAAGTATTGACTGAGATATGAAGCTGCTATTTTAAGCTGGTGTGAAGAGTTTGAACTATGAGAGTGGGAACGGTTACGTGATGACAGAGAAATTAGAGATGTTCACGTGATGTTATTGTCTGCGTGTTCATGGGTTGTACCCTGTGTGTGTTTTTGCAGATGTTGCTCTGTATGTATGGTGATGTAGAGTGCTGCACATTTCCACCGCATTCAGCCAGCTTAGCTTCAACTCCGATGACCTCATTGTTTATATTCCCAGCAGCACCCACTCTTTCTTCTCTTCCTCTGTCTCATCTATCTCTCCTGCTTATCTATCCCTCTGTTTTGTTCTCTGCCATTTCTGTCCCTCTTTTATTTATTTATTGACCATCGCTGCCATTGTGGATATTACACAAGGCCATTAGGGCCTTATGTCAACTGGCCCAGCGCTGAACTGCCTATCATCTTACCGCTATCCTTGCTGCTGATATTAATAGTACAGATGCCAACACAGGATTTCCTGTAGCATCTGCGCTAATCCTGTGACATCCGCCTTTAACTTCTCTGACATTTGATATACAACTAGCATCTGTGCCAGTCGGGGACAGGGATGTAAGAAAATATCAAATAGTGTGATATTATGTTATGTGAGACTGTATTGATTCTCAAAAGCACTATTGATTTTTAATGAATAGTTTACATGCAAAGATTGACTCAGTCAATACTTTATGTGTGCTATGACATTGGATGTTACAGGGGCTGTAATAAATGCAAATGCAAATCCCACTGTTCTGAGTGCATAACAAAATGTCAGATTTTATGCAAATAGTGGTGTGTTCTTTATACGACAGTTTTCCTAAAATTAGATTTTAAAAAATCATAATATATCGCCTTGCTTACAGTATCGTAATATCTTCGTAGCCCCTGTATCGTCATACGTATCGTATCACCAGATTCTTGCCAATACACAGCCCTAGTCGAGACTACTTGCTCACTAAAGTAGCAGTAGTAGTTTTTTTGTGATGTAAGTGTTTTTTTAGTACAAATCTGTTTGTTTGTACAACTTCATGTGTTTTAGTGCGTATGTGGATGCAATTGGATCAGCAGATGAACAGATGGTCTGCTAAAGGATGGGTATTAACCCCGGTGGTACCCTCCACCAAGGGGTCAAGGATCAAAACATGTTGCGTCTCAACAGTGACAGACAACCTGTGACTAGTCATAAACCGCTTGCCAAACCTAATGATCTTTTCATTCGTTTCTTCTATAGATCTGTTTTTGTGTTATGATGTAATGCGCTAAAGGAAGCACTGATTCCACAAGAACAGTCAAGTAGTGCTCATACTTGTGACACAAAACAATCTGTTTCTTATTCTACTGTTTGAAAATAATGTACTATATAGGGCTGACCCAAATGCTTCGAAGCTTTGGCCATTGTCATGATAATCGACCTTCAAATCAGTATTCAAATTTTTTTTGTATAAGTATATAATAATAAAGTATAAATCCCAAAATATCCATTGATATAAGGAATAATCTCTCAACATTATTAATATTCAACATGAATTATTATTAGTTATTCTCAGATGGACATCGCTGTTTGTTGTGTGTAGAGGTGTGAGTGTGTACAGTAGTGCAGCAGCAGCACTGAAGTGGGGGAGATGGAGACACGCGAACAGAAGAACATGTCAGCCTGCTGCAAGCGAAGCTTCAAATACCTTTTGAATATTTCTCACCAAAGCTCCGAAGCTCAAAAAGTGGTATTCGGGACAGCCCTAGTACTATAGATGAAGCTCTTTTCTCATCTATCTGCTGGATAACAGCCCTGGTAAAGACAGAGATAATCACGTTAAGTAGTGAGGGATTAAGACTATAAGTCTTTGCCGGGCTGCTAGCTCTTTGTTCTTAGCCAGCCTGAACCTGAACTTTATTTTTTCTCTCCATTTGTCTCTTTTATGATGTCCTTTTAAATCGGTTCTCGTCCTGCCTGCCCCAGGCGAAGCTAGTATTAAAGCACCATGATGGGATGTTTGAGGATTGCACTGGGACTGGGTGAATGTTTGTCTGCAGCACTGCTTCTTCCCACTCTTTCCTTCCTTCCCTCCATCCACCTCTTCCCTTTCTTGCATCAGTCATTGTGGCTGACCGCAGGTGTTGCTGGAGGGCAAACAGAGTACGTGAGAGGATGAATGGTACAGGGGAAAGGACAGAATGAAGGTGGACGGATGGAGGCGAAGTGGAAAGAAGGAGTGTCATAGGGACAGCCTGTTCATCAAAGGGAAAACAAGATAATGAATGGAAAAGAAACTAGCTGAATGAATGAGTCAGCCCTGCCCTCTAAAATATAGCAGCCCTCTTTGGTACCTGCCTGTAGAGTTAATGAAGGGGGGGGGAGAGGACAGACTGATGCAAACAGAGGGAGACATTCCTGCGTCTCACCTGACAGATTTGGGTGCCTGCCTGCACACATGTCTGAACACACTTGTGCATAAAGACACAACTGTATAGACGATCGTGCACACAAACACAAACCTCTTTTTGTAACTCGATTTTGGCGGTTCCTGTGGACAAAAGCGGTAGTGTTTCTGAGCACCAGAGTCCCTTTAGAAAACCTCTCATTTTACTGCAGCATGGTCTGACAGTCCGACCCTCACAGTCCTGGTTCTGGTTCTCCCTCGTCTCCCTACCTTCCAGCAGGGCCTGCAATACGGCCTTAGCCTCCAGTAGCTGAGTTTGAGCTGAAAGAATTTCTGGTGAACCTGCATGATTTCGTCTGATTTTGCGCAGAATCAGGTGGCACCGACGACAAGCATTCAGAATAACTATAGAAATAGCAGATCTTCTCACTGATGGTCTTGTTTTCATAACCAGTAAGGGGTTCCTCACAAGTTAGGGTTCCTAACTTTAATCAAGAATATAACTGGCAGAATAATTGATACTGAAAATAGTCGTCGTTGCAGCCCTAAAGGATTAGTGTGATGATGATAAATGATTCATTAATCCTTAATAAAGTTAATAGTTGTGTTTTTGCCACCTAAAAATATGATGCATATTCTCATAGTCTTATATTTTCAAGAGTTTCTTCTACTCTTCAGTTCTAATTATGCAATCACAAAATCTTAGTCATAGTCATTGTAGTGCCGCTGAGTTATGCAGTGTATTTTTACCCTGTGTGTGCGTATGTATGTGTGTGCGTACGTGTGTGTGTGTGTGTGTGTGTGTGTGCTCAGGCAGACAAAGTCTAGTGTAGGATATTTGTTTTCATAGTAATGAGCCTGGACCACGGTTGGTTGCTTGGATGGATGTTTAGACTGCTCTGTCTCCTTCCATGTACACTATAGTCGTTCATGTCGCCTCCCACTCTGGACTTCCTCACTTCTCCTCCCCTCTGTCCCGACAGTCGGAGCTGTCATGCATTTGAAAAAGTGCAGGTGCTGCAGCTGCTCATTTTGCTGCTCTTGTGTTTTTCAGCTCACTAGCTGTCTGAATTAACTGATTCTTTACTCCTCATGCCGTTTTGACAGTGTTTTCTCTCTCTTTGTCTGTTCTCTTTTACATCATCCAGTCCTCTTGTTTTATGGGTCTCTCTCCTGATAGGCAGCAGGTTAGGACTCCAGTGTAATGCTTCAAAACGCTTTGACAAGGCACGGACGCAGGGCCAATACCTGTGTGACCTTTGCTGCTGTGATTGGACAGTTTTTAAACAGCAGGCCGGCCTCTGCTGCTCCCCCTCGGTCCCACTTTTTGTCTCCCCTTGCTGTAATTAATGTCAGATCCAACAATGTGAACATGTCCTTACTTGGCTAAAGCTCCTCTCTCATGTCACTCTCCTTTAGAGTGCTGGCCTGGCTGTGAACCTGCACTGGCCCCTTGTGTTTATCAAAGACCATTACACCACGTCTGTCTGACATCTGCTGTGTAGTCAGAAAGACACAAGTTACTGAAGGTGCAAGTTCTGACTGAAATACAACTTCTGATGCATTTAGTTTAGCCAGAAGAGACTCCAAAGTTCAAACAGGATTGTCATTTTCTTAGAAATCTCTGATTCTTGACAAGCATGCATCAGCTTGTAATCCATTTCCTCCCCTTCTCTGGGAGCTCCTGCATGTGTTTGCCAACAGAGGCTTGTGTAATCTCACAGAGTGCCCAATTAAGCAAAGTGAATCTCTGTTTTGTTCAACTTCACATCAAAGTGTACAAAGCGGTTGAGTAGACTTGTCTGGAGCTGCTTTGTGCTCCTGCAACAGCATCTTTTCCCCCCCTCTTCCTCTTGTCACTCTACCACTCCCTCCTAATGAGAAACGCTTCCTAAGAGCCACTTCCTGCAGCTCTGGAACCATTTCCTCCTGTCTCTATGTCCCCCAACCAGCCAGTCTACTGCTCACATCCATTTCTATAACTTCACTTCCTATTTGTGTATGTGAGTAGATTGTATCTGTCCCTGTGGTATTGCATACAGAAGGTGTTAGCTAACTCTGACAAAGAGACTGTGTATTTGTAAGACTGTGAGTGTCTCAGAGGTTCACTGACACCAGTGACATGGACAGATCTGGACATGTGGAGGCTCATATTTCGCACCAAAACCCGACGCACGCGAGAGGCAAGTGGCCACTTTTGTTCATGCTTGTTTGTCATTAAGCTTCAGTCGATGTGAAGTAAGCGTCTCTGTGAGTGTGGGTGGTGATGGATGTTGTTAGGGACTGGTTGATTTGCTTCAGGCAGCTGTGTGTGTGGTATTTTTGGAGGAGAAGGGGTTTCCTTTGTGCACGGTGGACGTGATGCTGAGCTGCCATCAAGTGCGAGGAAATGCAGCAGGACGTGTTTATCTTCCACCTCCTCTAACCCTAAAACACCTCGTAAACGGTTAGTTTTGCTGGTTCGTTGAAACTCAAACTTCTGTCCTTTCATTCTACATCTGCAATCGATTTGGCAAGGCAGTGCTGATCCAGGAACACACTTTCTGTTTCGCCATTCTACTGTTCAGCCTGTGCATTGATCCACTAAATAGTCATATCAACACAATCAAATTTAAACAGTTCAGTCAAACAATCTTGATGTTTGATCAGTCAGATAAGTTCTGTGAGCAGTGGTTATACTGGGAAACCAGCTCCCCGCTGAGAGCAGAAACATGTTTCTATTATCGAGCAGGAAGTAAGCAAGATCAGTTCAAGAAATGAGGAAGTGAGAACGAGGAGGGAAGAGAAGTTTCCTGTCACTAGTGTGGTAACCATCAGCATTCGGCCCTTTTCTAACCCTCTCTGTGTGTGAGTGAGTGTGTGTTGTGCCTACTTGTGCAGTCGTGTCCAGTACATCTGTATCATCTGCATTGAAATTTACAAGTATATTCTCTGTAACCCATGTTAACTTCCAACACAACCATCCTCCCCTCCCAGAACCAGTCCCATATCACCTGGATAGAGAGGGACTTTGCCCATATTAGAGCCCAGGTAAGCTCTGACCGCCACTTCTACTGTACAGCTGCTTTATATCCGAGCAATCTGCAGCAAACACACTCAGGCAGTCGCTTACAGTAAAATCTCTGCATTTTATCCCCTTCAGGCTAACGCACTTGATCATATCAACCTTATCTGAGGAAAATGGACTGTAATGCAGTGTAATCAGATGTTTGTGAAACGTTTGTCTACTGACGGCTGGATTATGCTTCTGTTTGTTCAAGAGAGACGTTGACTCATGCGCTCGCTGTATTTACCCGGGTGTGTAACAGCCTATTCTCTCTTGTTGAAGAGGTATTTACAACACAAAGGGCAATAAAGTGAGAGATGGAGGAAAGAACAAGAGGGAGAGAGCTGTTTTAAGAGACAGGATAAGCAGGAATAGACTATTATGAGAGGGAAGAGAGGGACATGCTGTTCCAAAGACAGGAAAATCTCTATCTATATCGTCTGAATCGCCTTAACACTGAGGGGGACACCTCATCCTCTCTCTGCCTACATCCCCCCCCTGTCCTCTAGCTTCTACTCTGTTGAATTGTGGGTAAAGGGAAGTGGTATAGAACTGGGTTTTGGATACAAAACATTGATAACCCAGAAACATTTTCAATCAAGGCAGCAGAAAAACACAGTTCTTGTCACCATTTCCTCCTCTCTTTCTCTCTTTTTTTTGTATAGTTTCAGTTTCGGCCTCTCTCTCTGAGTTGAACACACCGCAGCTGTGTGTGTGTATGTATGTGTGTGTGTGTGTGTGTGTGTGTGTGTGTGTGTGTGTGGGACTTGTTGGGTGCAGGACTGTGAGAATAAGCGCTGGCTCTTCCTTCCTGCACGCTTTGGTTCCAGTTCACTTCAGCTGCAGTCAGTCACTGAGGACACACAGGGCTAATCATCAGACCAACACAGAGAGCAGACAGGAGAGATAATGGAAGAGAAAATGAAGATGAAGAGTTAATAAAAAAAAGTATAGCAGAAGGCCCATGAAGAGAGAGAATAGATAAAGGGAAGAGGCTGAGAGATTTTTCTATATGTACTCGGAACTAATCCTGACATGAGTGCGCAAATGAGTCTAAAGGTGAGATGAGGTGAGGTTGAAGATGTAAGGTAGTATGGTGACATGGGTAGGACGATGAAGAAGAAGTTTTGACAATGCGGAGATGGAAAAGGACAAGAGAAAGTTCAACCTGAGCCGCTTGCTGACCCTGTACCTGTTCAGAAAGAACAAGGCCTTGTCCGTCAGCCCGGCACTCGGTAACAGCTGCAGATCAACAGCTGCAACAGGCAACAGCACTGACTCTTTACCTGCACCAAGGAACCAGTGGACGGTAAAGTGATAACCTCCTCATGTTGGCATCTTGATTAACTCTGAGTAGTCTCCAGAGAGCTGTTAGCGGCGTTGTGTTGTTGTTAAGCGCAGTAATTTTTAAATGAAGTAGCAGAGAAGTGGGATTTGTTAACGCTGCAGAGTGCAGACGATGCTCGCTGTTATCTGTGGTTGTTTAGAAACAAAGTGCAGCTGAGAGCCTGCATCCTTAACCAACTCTGGTTTCCTGTTGTCAAATAAAGTCCCAGGCTCTAGTGGCCTGCGGTGTTGGCTGTTTACCATGTATTGTTGAAACTTAGGCATTTTTTATTACTGATACATCAGTCTTTCTTTTGTGATTAATAAATTAGTTTAGGGTGACAACTGGTTATTTTCAGCAATGACTAATCAGATTTTTTTTTCAGTGAATTAATCAATAATTTTATCTTTAAAATGCCTTATCTCTCAAATATAAAACGCAACACTTTCAACTCTTTGTCCCAGATACAAAACAGGCAGACAGGGAGGAAAAAAAATCATTCACTGTTACTTTAACTTGCTTACTGTACCAATTTGGCATCCTCTCTTCCAAATAATCCAGCCACGCAACCATTGATTCATGAAATGAAATCACACACTTGAGGATCCTGCATACCCCAGGAATATGCACGAACATTAATGTTTTGTAAGACGGGTATTTAACATTGTACAAGATGTGCAACAGAAGTAATCCTGGCCAGTCATACTATAAACCACAGAATCAGATAATTTTACTAAACTACTCAAACCGATTAGCCGATTATCAAAATAGTTGCCGATTAATTTAATAGTTTTCAACTAATCGATTAACCGTTGCAGCTCTACTGTTATTTGTCATGCATGATAAAGGTGCACATTGTATCTGATGTCTGCAGAGGAGAAATTCAAGGGATAAAACTGGAACAGGCAAGATGTCCTAATTTCTAGTCCCAAATTTTCAAATGATCTCCTGTAAGAAGCTGTGAGCCTCCAGGGTAGAAGTAGAAAAAAAGAAAACGTTTCCCCACCAACCACACTTTCAATTTAAGAGGGATTTAAGGTAACTATAGTGCTGTGCCTTATTGTAGGACTGGGGGGGTGAAACTCAGGGTATTATTATGAGTACAGAGAACTGAAAGAGACTTGTTGTTGATGTAGTTGAGAGTGTAGTTGTAGTGTAGCTTTCTGAAGGGTGTTGCTGAGTTGTGGGTGAGGTTGACACTAGGTCAGAAGTGTCTGTGACTGAGGTCATGTGGTGGAGTTGTCAACCGTGTCAGTGCTCCGCCCTGTAAAGAGCCTGAGAAGTTGTTCTAAAAGTCTCTTGAGGTTATACAACATGGCATATTACATTGCATTGTTTGAAACGTGCACAGATGGTTTTCGCTTGAAAGTTGCATCATTTCCAGAAACTACTTAAAAAAACACATTGAACAGAACCACTGGGTGTTATCACTCATTCTTACACACGCATCTATTTTTTTGTACTGTGCTTCCTCTTTCTGAAGCATTTTATTTTGATGTGGTGTTATTTGCAGCAGGAGACACTCCCGTGAAAGAATTTCTCTTTTTGCAAACAATCTGCTTGGTTCTCTCCTTCACATAATCCTCACAAACACACAGTATTCTCATTGTTTCAGCCATTTGTTCTGTGATTACTGACTGGTTTATTATACTTTTCCTCTTTCCTATGCACTCTTTAGGAAGATGGAGATATCAAGGAGATCAACATCACCCATGTGGTCAAGGAGGGCTCGGAGAAAGCTGATGCTTCTCAGTTTGAACTGCTCAAAGTGTTGGGACAAGGATCCTTTGGCAAGGTAACAGCTGCCTCTGCTGCTCCCTTTGTCTCACATTTGCACTCTTAGACTCCTCAAGCCCTGATCTGATATAACAAGGTTTTGTGGTGTTTTTGTTGTGCTTATTGCAGGTGTTCCTGGTGCGAAAGGTGACCGAACCCGATGCCAACCAGCTCTACGCCATGAAGGTCCTCAAGAAGGCCACACTCAAAGGTACAGTAGCTGTGATATGCTACGATGGTGTCATCACAGTGTCATTTCCCAACTTTGTAAATCTGTCCTAGAGCACACCATCAGATGCACGAGAGTCGCTTTGCAGCTGATCTGACACATCTTCTTGTAGAGGGGATGTTCACTCATCATTGCATTAATTATAGCGACTTGTATGTATTTATTTAGTGCTGAAATTAATCGATAGTCGAAAAAGAAATCAAGAATTTTGACAGGATTTGCGACTTTTCCCTGTTTTATATACATATGTAAATTAAATATTTTTTTGGTTTTGAGCACTTGTTCAGACAAAATATACAATTTAAAGACAGACAGGGACAGTGTGTAACATTTAGGGGGATCTATTGGCAGAAATGGAATATAATATAAATAAGTACTGTAAGTTTTCTTTAGTGTATAGTCACCTGAAAATAAGAATTGTTGTGTTTTCGTTACCTTAGAGTGAGTCATTTATATCTACATACAGAGCGGGTCTTCATCATGGAGCCAGCCGCCATGTTTCTACTAACCAAATACTGGCACTAGATAGGGTCATTCGGCCACCGTAGTTCTCCTTCACGCTGGCACACCGGAGATGTTTCAGTTCACTGCAATCTGCAACCTCGCTACATACTGTACCTTTGAGCTCCAGGATATTCAAACTATTTTCTGACATTTTATTGACTAATCACTTTTTAAATAATCAACAGATTAAAAGATGATGAAAATAATCATTTGTTGCGACCCTGTATTTATTTTCTCAGTTCATGTAGGATACTTTCAGAAAGCTTTCGGTTTGGCTTTTGTGGTGATTTCATTGTTTGTTTTGAAGTGGCGGTACCCTCAGTTTCATTTAAAAGGGTGTATCTTTTCCTGTAACTAAGCACTGTAAGAAGACCACAGCTTGCGGTTGTTGTTTTCCTTTTACTTTTGCACACAGGTGGTCTCATTCTCTTGATAAACATCAGAGCATCAGATTTGTTCACACGGTCCCCCAAAATGATGTGGTTACTTTTAAGTGTGAAGGTGTATAGATTTTATTTGCATCTTTAAATTATGTTTTTGTTGGTGTGATAATTTAGCATGCTGTAGGAATATACTACTGGTTTCACTTTACTCACCGTTCAGTCAGAACAGAATGTTCAGCTTCCGCAAAGGCCCGACAGCCTCTACGATTATAAATCAGCAAAGCATTGATCCTTTATTGTGCAGCCAACTAGAAACCACATTTTTTCAACCTAATTTGACCATGCTTTTACTGGAGCGCAGTGAGTAAAGTGAAAACTGTTTGGAGGGCTTTGTCAGCCTACCTTTCAGTATTAAAGTTTAATACATCTGTGCTCTTATTCATCCTTCAGTGAGAGACCGTGTGAGAACCAAGATGGAGAGAGACATCCTGGCAGACGTCAACCACCCATTTGTTGTCAAACTGCACTATGGTGAGTCAGCCGGAAGCTTTATTTCAAGTTTTATTGGATCTACTGATTTCATTCCTGTCTTATTGCTTCAAACTTACCTCAGTCGTGTTTCCTGATTTACCGTTGAATCAGATTTGAATAAAACTGTGTGTATTTGTAGCATTCCAGACTGAAGGGAAGTTGTATTTGATCCTGGACTTCCTCAGAGGAGGAGATCTCTTCACTCGACTCTCCAAAGAGGTGAGAGTGATTCATGGGATTTTGGTGTTTTTGCTGGAAGAGGGTCCAAAGAGTCCAGTCTTTTTATCTCACTTGATAAATATTTATCTATTTTTCCTCCATTGTCTCGCTCTTGTGATATTATTCTTTCCCATTGTTTCATTCTCTCTGTTTCTCTGTCTCATGCCTCCCAGGTGATGTTTACAGAGGAGGATGTGAAGTTTTATCTAGCAGAGCTGGCATTAGGACTGGACCACCTCCATAGCCTGGGCATCATTTACAGGGACCTCAAACCTGAAAAGTAAGAGCAAACGGACATATTGAACACACAGTCACAGAAACAAAAACACATATATAAACACATACTTGATGAGCCATGCATCTTGGTTCCAAAACCATCTGAATATATGCCAGTTACAGTATGTGCCAGACAACAGCATTGCTGACCTTTCACTTGAATATTTTTAGACCATCAATGAGAGAATTCCTCAAACTTGGCACAGTTTTACGTTTGTAAAGCCAAATCTCAGATCTCACACTGTATGCATACGTTCTTGTAGTCAAGATTTAATCCTTGCTGCAGTGCTCTCTGAAGAGGCTTTTATTTGGAGTAATCTAAGAAGCCATGCAAAAGCCAAGTACCTGGACAAACCATGATTTTTATTCAGTGTTTGGATTTAAAACCAAACACTTCTAACCTATGAGGAGTCATTCTACTGCATTTCACTTTATAGGCACCCAGTGGAGTTTTCCATTTGCACTATAAACATTTATAGTTGCAACTAACAATTATTTTCATTGTCAATTAAACTGTTGATTATTTTCTCAATGAATCAATCAGTTGTTTGGTCTATAAAATGTCAGAAAATGGTGAAAAATGCCGATCAGTGTTTCCCAAAGCCCAAGATGACGTCCTCAAATGTCTTGTTTTGTCCACAACTCAAC
>CAKALG010023579.1:0-29835 GCA_916700815.1 Helicolenus hilgendorfi
GCAGCACCTGCAGCTCCGAAACCCGCAGGCTCATCACCATTTGCTGTGAGGAGGAAGAGGACGAGAAATCAACTTTTGAGATGCCATTTATACACGGACACAAAACTGATAAAAGTACCGATCCAAATGGCAATCAACAGTCATTGAAGTAGTCAGTCATTGATGTGTAGAGACCGCAGGGCCGAGCCAGGACACAAAGAAAGGCGGGTTCACTTTACGGGCCGTTCATACATATAGACCTTAAAGCTGGGACAGGCTGCCATTCATTGTGAATGGGACCTGGCGTTGCAGTCTGGCTATAAGAGTGGGCGATATGGCCAAAATCTTCTATCATGTTATATGTAATTTTATATCAGGAAATGTTATATATCACAAACACAGTAATTGCTCTGTAATTTCAATTACGAAATGAGTTCAAATAACCATAACGTACTCTTCACATTTGATTATTTTCTTCTTTTATTTGGAACTTCCATATGAGACTAGAGATCCTGTATTTTGCAACTCTGGCTCCGCTTCTTAAGGTGGGGGGTTAAGGATGACCAGCTTTTCTCATTAAAGGGACGAGCCGCTCCTCTGAGCCGCTCAGCTTTTGAATTAATTATTAACATTTCTTTTAACCGTTTTAACCGATAGTTAATTGGTTAAAATGCTTAATGTCGGTTAACGGTTAAACGGTTAATTATTAACATCCCTATATGAGACATGAGACAACACCTGAGTTAACAACAAAAGACTCTCAAATAAAAGAATACAAAATGGAAGCTTTAAGGTTTCTGAGAACAATAATTTCAGTGTTACAGGTTTTAATTAACAGGTGCAAATAAATACCGGCCTGACTTCAGTCAGTGCAATATAAAAATCACACTAATTTGTATTTAAGGGTATATTAAAAGAAAAAAAGACTTGACTTTTCCTAAAAGATTTGCTCATCTTTTGTTTTAAAAAGCTGACAAAACACTGTCAAAATAAAGTACCGTGTGCAAATGTCTGGAAGTTCTTCCTCATATTGGGTTGGTTGGGATGCCTCCTCCTGCTCTACTTCACTGTCCTTTTTGAAATGAAAATGCTAATTATATTTAGAATATTTTAATGTTCAACACGGGCCATTTTGGTAGAATATGACAATAGAATGGAAATGTTTTTGTTTTACTTTTCTACGGTACTTTTTAGGCGGACGTTGTACTGGCCAAAATGGCAGAAGCACAGCTTTGCTGCTGGATGCTGATGTTGCAATGGAATGAGCAATTGACCATCACTTTTTAGCAATAGACTTTCTTTGATGGTATTGCCAAATCTCTACTGGTGAACACATTTCTACTGTTGCATGGTATATACTGTCATATCGCCCAACCCCTGCAAGGCTACAACAAAACTACAGAGATTTAAAAAAGGTACCCAGCTGCAATACAAGTTGAGAAAGGCTCAATTTTATGCAAATGCACTCTGACACAAAGCGAGTGACAACCAGGCAAGAGCAAATCACGATACCGATCGGTCTTGTCCATTCGATGTTTCATTGTTGTATTAAAACTATTTCAACAACTCATAATACTTAAAAAAAAAAAGACAGAAAACAAAGCTGTTCTGCACTCTGGAAACAAACTGTGCAACAGGAAATTAACAACATCCTTGAGCGTAGTACGTTGGATCCGTCAGAAAACAACTGTCCAGCCGGAGCAGAGTATGTAAATGATGTGCTCAACCCAGCACACTCACAGAGCTGCAGATTTATGGGAGGCCAGAGACTGACTACTACTTAGTGTGAGTGCAGCGTTCCTCTCAGTTAGTCTTGGAGCAGTCCCAAGGAAAAGCTTAAGAAGTTACTACATTTGGCTGCACTGCAAGCTCCTCCTGTCACTGTCAGCCTGACCAGGTATGAAAATAAATGGACGAATTGAATTTTAAATGCATAATTGGATGATTTGCATCAATATTCTGTGTCTTTATCTGGTATGATGCTGATGTGTTGCCTCCAAGCAATGCCAAAGTCTGCGCTGAGTCTCTTCCTATACATTGAGATACATTAGCTCAGCACAGCTGGCCATTTGCCTCACAGATGTTTAGAAAAAAACTACACACACACACACTGTAGAGTTTCCCTTCTGGCAGAAAAGCATCTCATTGCACTACAATGCATACCATAAAAGTGAGAACCTGTCAGCTGGATCAGCACCTGTCCAAATACTACACACACCACTGACACTCGATGCAGCAAGTTTTTGACTGTGTTGGAGTGAGAAAAAAAACTACAAAGGCTTCTCCCCGGCTCAACGTGAGGCTGAGACGGTACCTTCCAGGGGGTCGTGGGATGGAGTAGCTGCAGCGAGAGCATGGGAAAAAGTGTTGCCTGCACTGACTTCAGGTTAAGCTTCAGGTCGGCCCAAACTAGTGAGCGCTAGCAGCTCTTCAGCTAACCACTGTCCAGATGTATATGTGGACGAACTTCAGGTAAAACTTCACAAAGATAGCAAAGTAAGTTGTACCCTCAAGTGACTGTAACTCAGCACTTCCTGCAGCTGTTTAGATGTAAAGGGCATGATCAATTATCATATGAAGCTGCTGCACCAAATGCTGAAATTCCATTACTCAACCTCGGAAACAAAACAAAGACACAAAAGTATTTAATTCTCTTATCAACATGTGAGTGCACGAATATGCTTTCTTTATGCAAATGTATGCATGTATTTATTACTGGAAATTAATGAAGACAAAACAATGACAAATATTGTCCAGAAACCCTCACAGGTACTGCATTTAGCATAAAAAATATGCTCAAATCATATCATGGCAAACTGCAGCTCAACAGACAACAACAGCTGTCAGTGTGTCAGTGTGCTGACTTGACTATGACTTGCCTCAAACTGCATGTGATTATCATAAAGTGGGCATGTCTGTAAAGGGGAGACTCGTGGGTACCCATAGAACCAATTTTCATTCACATATCTTGAATTCAGAGATCAAGAGAAACCTTCAAAAATGCCCATGACAGTTTTTCCTCACCAAAATTTAGCACAAGTGTGGAGCGTTATTTAGCCTCCTTCCCGACAAGCTAGTATTCCTTAGATTTTTGGTACCAATAGATTCCTTAGGTCTTCTAGTTTCACATGATACCTGTTTCTTCACTCGAGCTTTAAAACTGAGCCAGCTACAACCTAAAATTTGCAAAGGTGGAGGTAGGTGGAAAAGCAAGATTTTAAATGAAAGCTCACGTCATTAACTAGCAGCCATCACTAGCATACCATGAACCATGAAGACCGTACTATGGCAAATTATAGTGATAATACAGATAGACCTAAAGAATCATATCTGCATTACACAAATAGAAAAAAACATAGCGACATACTGTATATGCATGTTGGAATCAGTGCTGTCTTTCTTGTAACACGCACGCACGCACAGGGTAGCCTGTAAGAATGTCTTGGACAAACATCCTCCCTTCATGTCCTTTAATGACAGAGCAGGGATAAGAAAGCACAGACGCACACAAACACACGCCCCTTAAATGACAAAGCACACAGGCAGTTAGTGCCCACTGTGTCAGTTTCCGGCTAATCAATTATATACACAGCACACAGTTATAATTGTTATGTACAGAATATGTGTGCTGCGGAGTCCATACAAAGGATTAAACCTTTAAGCCTTCAAGATTTTCTTGTTGTTTCTTATAATGAGGGCCTTTCCTCTTGGGTTACACTAGAGTCTTGCATTTAATTGACATTTAAAATGACATATAGGGGTGCTGTGGGCTATTTTCTGTGGCCTAAACATAGCAGCTACTTTTAAGACTTCAGAAACAAAAATGCAAAGATACATCACTAACACTTTTTCAATGCCAAATGCAAAATAAATAACTATCCTTATATCTAACACTGATCACACACCGTCTAATTTGTCTCCTGCATATCAAATTTAGCAGGAATAGAGCCAAGTCGCTATGTTATTTGCAATGTAGCTGAGGACAAAACTGAAGCTTATTCTACTGCTGTGCTAGTTCGCTATATAGAGTATCATCTAAATGTAAAAATACAACATCTTTTAGTACCAAAACTTCTTTCACTTTCAGCATGAGTGTCCAAAGTGTGAATACAACCTCTCACTCTGGTCCAACCACAGAATTGCACTGTATCACTAAGACTGACGCATGAACGGTGCTTTTGAAAGGAACTGAAACCCCTGAAGCGTTGCAGGTTACAGTAAAACGTGTTCCACTTTTGCACATCTAGCGTTCAGTGCAAGTGCAGCAAAACCAATACGTGCGTCAAGTAACATCTACAACACTTGAAACATATGAAGTCATCAAAAACATTTTCTGGTAAAATGTTGGGCAATATTTATTCTTTTTCATTAATTAAATAGTGACATTACAGACCTATAAATACTCTTCCTGAAGATATGAGAGGTGAATTACCAACAGGTATGATTAGATTAGATTTTATAGTGACAAAATGTGCAGCAACTCTCATTAGTTGTCACCAACTCTTAATCAGCCAAACGTCTTAAGCTTCAGATAATTATATAAGCAGATTTCAGCCAGAGGATGCTGCTCTGACAAAGATTAAAAATAGGTCTTTTAGCCCACTGCAGGAACTTAACGAAACATAGCGTATCATGTAGCTATTGTCACAGATTCTGCTTTTATGTCACACGTTGGGTTTATGAGTTCCTGGAACTAAATTCTGGCACTGCTCAGGAGGAGGTACTAAATGTAAGTTTCAGCTACTTTTAGACGGATTATAGAAAAACAAACAACTATGATGTACTGGACGCCTTTTGGGCCACCAACTGTCCGTCCCCAGCAGTGTAGTTTATATTTATAAGGGCAGGGGGGAAAAATCAATACAGCATAGTATCGCAATATTTTTCGTGGTAATATTGTATCGTATTGTAAATTTTGAGGAAGAACTGGCATGGTCATTTTCAAAGGAGTCCCTTGACCTCTGATCTCAAGATACGTGAATGGAAACTCTGAGACGAGCAGAGTGAAAACTGGATCTTATTAGATAAAACAGATGTTGACAAACTGCATCATTTGCAGTTAAAAAAGGTAATAAATCTCAATATATCTTATCGCAATAAGATCATATCGTACTTAAGTATTGTGATAATATCAGATTGTTGGGCCTCTGGTGAATCCCACCCCTAACATATATATATAATATTTTCACATTAACATAAGCATCATTAACAAATATCTGCACCACTTCTTCCATTGTTGTCTGTTCTACAACAACTTATTTTAGGTCAGTAAACATACCCCTTAGTGAAATACAGTTTAAATGCAACACAGAACCCAGATTATATTCATTATTTTCTTGATCAATCTATTAATAACTTGGTCTATAATATGTCAGAGAATAACAAAGAAATGTCCATCACAAGTTCCCAGAGCCCATGGTGATGCCTTCAAATGTCATATTTAACCCAACTAACAGTCCAAAACACAAAGATATTCAGTTTACTCATGTAAGAATAAGAAAGACACCAAATATAACTGTTTTTTTTTGGACAGTTTTGCTTAAAAAATGACAAACAATTAATTGATTATCAGTATTGGTGCAGAAAAATGTTCTGTCAGTCGACTGATCATTAAATATTGTTCGGTTCCTGCATGGAAAGGAGATTTCAGACAACCAAACAAACTCCACGCTGCTCACAGTGAAGAGCAGAGCTGCTGTTTACAGACCAAACACTGCATCTTGCAGCTGTCACATATGCACACACACACACACACACACACACACACACACACACACACACACACACACACACACACACACACACACACACACACACACACACACACACACACACACACACACACACACACACACTCATACTAACAAAGTGGCCGATGTATACAACATCCAGACACAATTACCAGGACACACTGCAGACCTGTCCTTGTCCTTTGTCACTATACAAACTTACATTAAAGGCACATTCACGGAGGGGAAAGAAACAGTGAATGTAATTCTGAAGCCTTCAGGCTGAACCTCACTGCAGTTATAAAAACACATCAGTCAAACACAGACGGCTCGTACAGCAGGAAGCTCCATCACAGGTGCAGCATGCAGGCTGCAGCTGTCAGCCGGAAAATCTGTGGATTTTCAACATTTAGAGCTACTTTTTAAATGAGCAATCATTTTTGCTAATTCAATATCATTCTGTTTCGTATCCCCAGACTTGGACAGCACACACACGCACTCAGTGGATTGGTCCGGCCAAGAAGCTGGCGGTCCTGCTGGCGACATAAATGACCAGTTCCATGAAATATGCATGTTGTAGAGAAGAGGGGGTGTGAAAAAATGATGACACTGGCTGCCCACCATTTCACACACACCACACACACACACTAACACACACACACGCAAAGCCCCCCCCTCTACCTACTCTCTCTACAAAGCAAACACACACCAAAGGGAGACAAATACACACAAACACTGGCTCAAATAAACACACAAATACTCTTCCACCACACTGCGGATGTGTAACATTCCTCTGGCTTCAAAAAAACAAAAAATGAAGAAAAAAAAAACAGGGGAGCCGGTGGAGGAGAGATAGATGAAGAGCTCTCGCTATCTCCTCTTTTCTGCCCTCCTCTCCATCAGCCAATCATTCTCCTCCCCAGGACAGGTGGCCCCTAAACACCTCCATCTTCCCGGTCAACAGGAGGGGAGGAGGAGGAGGAGGAGGAGGAGGAGGAGGAGGACGAGGAGGAGGTTTCTGAAGCTATTCAATCATCCAACAAGCAGTTCTGACCGTGTACTCGCAGTGTAACAGCTCAAAAACAAGAGATATTCAGTTTACGGTCATATAAGACAAAGAAAAGCTGCAAATCCTCCCATTAAAGAAGGTGGAATCAGCAGACGTTTGGCACGTTTGCTTGAAAATGACTCAAATGATTAACCCCTTAAAACGCTGCTGGGGGTAAAGGGGTCCCTTGACCTCTGACCTCAAGATATGTGAATGAAAATGGGTTCTATGGGTACCCACGAGTCTGCCCCTTTACAGACACGCCCACTTTATGATAATCACATGCAGTTTCTTGCATGCAGTAAATGATGGTGACCTCTAGGATAATCACAGCCTCATGAAACTCTAGAGCCACAAACTAGAGACCTAGAGCATTCAGAGGATGGATGGCTTTTCTAGCTAGATTGACAATAAGGGTGTTTCTGAGCAGTCTCCAGAACAGAAGTGCTCGCCATCCAATCGCCCAAAAATGCAATTCTTGCTGAAATCTCCAAATGTCAAAAGTTTTTGATGCCAAATCACAGCATGGATTTTTCTATGGTGGTATTTTGGAGGGATTATTGATCATTTTGATCAATTCTCTAGTGGTAAAATCTGGTTAAATTTAGCACCACATCTGTGTAACAAATGGTATCAACCCAAAAAGTGCTGCAGAAATGAGACATGAGACATAATAGAGCATGGGGATGGCCATCATATACTTCAATCATAATGTTCTAAGCCCTTATACACTTTCAAAAATGTATTGTAATGAATGAATGAATGAATGAATTTCTACTTCTTATTAATGACTACAACAACTTGACACACAGTGCTGAGCTGCATCTCAAATTAATCTTCAGGTCCCCAGCTTTCAGATGATGTACACCACTTCTATGTGACATCTACGGTTGACTATTAATCTACTCCTGAACATCACCTGTCCCCCACCCCTATCCCTCTAAATAACAAAAGAGGGCGGAATGGTAAGGGGTTAATCAGTTATTAAAACAGTTACAGAGTAGTAAGGCATTATTTGCTTATTAATAGGGCTGTACCGAATAGTTCGAAGCTGTGCCTGCCCTGGTTTATTCGTGACACTGATCAAAGACATTGAAAAACAACGATGAAATGCTTTAAAGTCATATCAAAGACATTACAGTGTCACAATATTCAGCCAGCGCGGCAGATGTTGCTGTCTGATGTCCTGACGACATAACAGTGAAAATCATCTTAACTTAATTACTTAAAGTGTACCCGTCTGCTTAATTCACACAAGAATCACGCCATCACCGATTTGACTGCAGTGAACGGCCGGGTTTGAACACAAAGCCTGTTTGTGTGAGAATGTGCTCCATTGTGTTGTTTTACTGAAACAACTTGACATGTAGGTGCAAAGGGAAGCTGCAACAAAGGAAGGAGGGTGAAAGAGGGAGAGAGAGGATACAACACAAAGAGAATAGCTGGTGGTAACAGGGGAGTTTCTACACACACACACACATGCACACACACACAGCATGTAGACCAGTGTGGGGTTTTAAAGCTGAAGAGGAAGTTTCTGTCTTAAATTTACCAGCCTGTGACATTTTGCACCAATAAACAATGTATCTAAATTACACAATTTTGGTTGCCAAAGAAAAGAAGAGGATTCAAACTGTGTGCACCACAATGATAGTCTCGTCAGGCTGGAAATGCCCTTAAAACAACATTCTGACCGACACATGACGCTAAAACTGAAACCCACAAACACCCAGAATGATGAAATTTCCACAGGCAAGTAAACCACTGCACCAAAATTCGTTCAGAAAAAGAAACAATACCAGAACTGTGCAAAGAAAGGTCATTTCACTGCAGAGTTACAACTGTAGTGAAGAAGAACAGTCCAGAATATCAGAGGTAGACGACACTAACTGGACAATATCTTAAAACAATATCACTTTTTAGCATCACTACACATAACACAAATAGTTTTCAAAATGATGACTTTGACACGATAAACTGATACGATATACTAATAAGCATGGAATAATAGATGACAGAACAGGGAACTTTTTTTTATTAATTAAAAATATATATAAAAAAATAAATGTTAAGCAATAATCAGATTTTCCCTATACTGTGATTTCTTTGATAGTTAACTTTATATTTTTGTTTGATTTTTTGCATTTTGTTGAATAGTGCACACACATTTACATTTCATCTTTATTATTATTTCTACTTTTCTTATAACTTCTCTATGTTTCTATATATATATTAATGTTTTATTCTCAAATGGAACAACTGTAATTCCCCCCCACCCCACCAGGGATCAATAAAGTATTTCTTTTTGTGATATCACTTAATAAACAGCATTGAATAAAGCCTTTTTTTTTTGTAAAACAGCGCCCCCGCTGGTGCATCAGTAACAGTTAAGGCGGAGAGTGGTACTGCAGCATTATAAACGGCAAGAGGCTTCCAAAACAAAAACCCACAAAATGACAATAAATTCAGATGAAGTTCTGTGAGGTGTTGATGCGAAAAGCCACTAAAATCAGGAAAACACCACAATGACACATCTACTTCCCCTCCCACCCACCATTAACGGTCTTTCTCCCCTTTTATTCTACGTCACTAGCTCTGTACATAGCATATTCACGCCGATGCGTTCATATTGCAGTCAGTACAGACTACATAGCATAAAAATGACATGCGTAAAGCAAGAACAGCGTTCTTATTACACATTTTGCCTTGCGCATTATCATGTCACTCACGCGCCTTTTCATGCGACTGGGCTGCTATGTGTTTATGTTGGATCAGGGATATCATTCTTTACATAATGAAAATTCGAACTACCCTGCTGCTACTACTACTACTACTACTACTACTACTACTACTACTCTTAACTCCTCTAAAATGTACTGTTTACACCTAATTATACTTTAACTTTACTTTAACATGAAGCACATTGTGCTTCAGCAGCATTGTTTCTAATTAACAGTCCCAAAACTGAGAAAGAAACAGAAACAGAGAAACAATTATAACTCTTTTCCAGTAACCTTTTGAGGAACTCAGGAATTTTCAGTTTTGGTTCCTGGGCGTTGTCTCCCGAGGTTGTACTTTCTGATGGCTCAGCCTCCATCCAGGTAGAGTTTGCGGTGCTTGACCAGTTGCTGACTGGTGGAATACGAGCCTCATGAGTCATTTAGACTACAAGCAAGTACTTGTCATCACTAGTATGAATATTAAGACCGGGGAATTTCTTGTAATATATTTGAACTTTTTTTGTAGAGCAATGACAGGAAATGAGGGAGAGAACATGCAAAAAAGGTCCCTGGCTTTGGGCTGATATGGCTGATATGTTGGACGATATAAGCTTATTGCAGATATCTGTAACGTTGTAAATGTCAAATGTAAGGGATATGTATGAAAATTGCTGTTTATGTTATCTGTCAATGTATTCTTATCTCATTTTTTTTAAAACTCCCAAAAATTGATTTCAGTATTGGCCTCACAAATCCAGTATCAGTCAAACTATAGAACGTAGACTCTGTCCAATTTTTTTACATTGACTAGAATTACTTTATTTCTCAATTTTGGTCTTTGTAAAATGTGTTTTTCTATCTCTCATTGAATTTATCAAAATATCTAGGCGTGTGTATGAATGACAAAAGAGTCATTGATTTTGGTAACCACGCTACCTGCAGAGGAAATGACATGACACTCAGTGGAGCAGATGTCTCCACCAACGCCATGCAGCTGTCAAGGTATGACAGCTCCAAATGTTTGATTATTTTACCAAAAGTCTACATAACCTTTCTGAAAAGTTTTGAGCAAATACACTGATCAGAAAGAGGAATGAACAGATGGAATAGGATGAAAATAAAAGCCCTTTTCGACTCCACTGGCAGAGCAGTAAACATTCAAAAATGCAGCGGTCCTTTCAAAGCATCATTTATCACAAAGTCAAAAGACAAACTTTAAAAACTCAGCATAAACTTAACGTGTTTGTGGTTCATAAAAGTCCCATATCTGCTCTGATTTTTGGACTAAGTTTAGTCCTCCAAAGCGTTTTAGATGCAGTGTTGTTTCTGCCTCATGCTGTTTCTCTATGCTTGCTGAGACATGTTGTTTCCTTTTTCCAAAACATCTGTAGCTGACTCTGCGTCCAAACTGGCCCAAAACTTTGAGAAAACATGGCACCTATTACAAACTAACAAACCCCTGATATCAAGGAGCTCCAACAGATAGATTTCCATCTCTGTTGATCCTTCACAGAGAAGTCTACATTACAAATACAACAGTTTATAATAAGAAGCAGCTAGTAATAATGCAGGCCTACTGTGGGATTGACCAATAAACGCTAGGATACATCTTTTTCTGATAATCTTATCCGTTTTTTTTAAATTAAGTATCCGTATTTCAAGACCACATCCATCCAAAGACAGCTAAATCTACAAAAGCATCTTTTTCCTTACTATTGTGGCTGTCTGTTCCAGAGTGGATAAAACCGAACAGGCTTTTTTAATGCGAGCAAGGAAACAGAGTTTTTCAAGAAAGGTGACCGACTTGTATGGCTGCTCAGATGTGGTCTGGTCTGCATGGCAGTAAAGCCATTTCAACTCATTTTATATAGCTGATCACAGGTTGTACCTACAGTAAGAGCTGTGATCAATAGAGGTGGGAATCACTAGAGGCCAAATGATACGATATTATCCCAATACTTATACGATCTTATTGTGATTTTAAACATTTTGCGATATGCCAAGTATTGAGATAAGATATATTGCGATGTATTATCTTTTTTCAACTGCAAATTATGCAGTTCGTCAACATCTGTTTTATCTAATAAGATAGAGTTTTCACTCTGTTCAGCTCAAAGTTTTCATTCACATAATCAAATTTAGCGTAACTTTGGAGCGTTATTTAGCATTCTTCCCAACAAGCTAACATGACATGATTGGTACCAATCAATTCCTTAGGTCTTCCAGTTTCATATGATACCTTCACTCTAGCTTTAAGACTGAGCCCGTCACAACCTCTGAAATACAGAATAGTGGCCGGGCTGTCTGTTAAGAGGTTAATGGTTTATATAATAAAAGATTGATACTTGATGTCTGTGTGTCAAAACAATATTGCAAAAATATTGCGATACTATGCTGCATCGATTTTTTTCCCCTCACCCCTAGTGATCAAATCACTATTTTATACTGGTGCAAAAAGAAACAGGAGGAAGATATTTAACCATATCTTGTTATTTTGGTGCTTCAGTGCAGGACAAGCATCTTCACAAAAATGACCAAAAGACTGTAGGGTTAAGGCTCTACTAAATGATTTCTTTTTATAATTAGCCGGTTTACTGTGTTCACTTTGAGCTCGACTTAAATGATGGCAACCAGAGTCTCGTCATCTCTCTCAGTATGTTTGGTAGATTCCTGTCAGACTGGAGGGAGGTGGTGTGTGGGGTGATAATTTGCTGTGTCCAGAGCTGGTGAGAATGACTGATGGAGGGATAAAGGGTAGGGGGATGGGGAGGGAGAGAGAGAGAGAGAGAGAGAGAGAGAGAGAGAGAGAGAGAGAGAGAGAGAGAGAGAGAGAGAGAGAGAGAGAGAGCAGCTGAGCCTCTAAACCAAATGAAATTCTGCACAGCTCCAGTTTTTGCCATCAGTTTGGTATGGCTGGTGACATTACTGTAAATAAGACACCCATGAGCCTCATCCACCGTTGCTATGGAGAAGAAACCAGTCAGAGGCACAAATCAGAGCTGTACCAAATTCAAAAGGCTTCATTTTTGCAATTGGGACCAAAATACCTCACAGTAGTTGCCAAAATCATTCAGAATCATCCAGAATCTGAAACTAAACTGACTGCCCATTAGGGCTGGGCGATATGGCCAAAATCTTTCATCGTAAAATAGATCATTTCATATCTCCATACCAATATATATCATGATATAGCGTGTTTTCTGGTATTCAATAAATAGTCTATTTGAAAAAAACACATGGTAAAGCCTATTTGTGTATACTCCCATGTGAATTAAATACTTGACAAATTGCTGTACTGAATATTTTCTCATTTTAAGAACTTGAGTGCAAAACAAACAGTTTTAAGTGAAATTATAAAGAAAAAATAAATAAATATATCCCTAGCCTATCACGATAGAAACGACATAGAAAATATATATACAATAGACATTTTCATATCGTTTAGACGATATATATATTGTCATATTGCCCAGCCCTAACTGACCATTATTCTCTCGATTAATCGTTTCACATATAAAATGTTCAAACATCGTGAAAAATGCTCTTCACTGTATCCCAGAGCCCAAGGTGAGATCTTCAAAGACCTTGTTCTGTCTGACCAACAACCCAGCACCCAAAGATATTCGGTTTACAATTACATTAAACAGAAAATCATCATTTGAGAAGCTGGAACCAGAAAATGTTTTTTATTTTTCTGTCGACCGTGATCGATTAATCGACTAATTGTTGCAGCTCTGGTTTCTACAAAGCGTAATCTTTAGAGCTACAACAGTTAATTGATTTATTATTTACTTTACTATTAAATTAATCACCAACTATTTAGATAATCGATTTGAGTAATTTTTTAAAGAAAAGAAGTCAAAATTCTCTGATTCCAGCTTCTTAAATGTGAATATTTTCTGAATTCTTTACTCCTCTATGACAGTAAACTGAATATCTTTGAGTTGTGGACAAAACAAGACATTTGAGGACGCCATCTTGGGCTTTGGGAAACACTGATTTCACCATTTTCTGACATTTAATAGACCAAACAACTAATCCATTAATCAAGAATGGACTTGCATTTATATAGCGCCTTTCTAGACTTCCGACCACTCAAAGCGCTTTACACTACATGTCAGCATTCACCCATTCACACACACATTCATACACTGATGGCAGAGGCTGCTATGCAAGGTGCCAACCTGCCCATCAGGATCTAATCTAAATACTCATTCACACACCGATGGCTCAGCCTTCCGGAGCAATTTGAGGTTCAGTATCTTTCTCAAGGATACTTCGACATGTGGACTGGAGGGGCCGGGGATCAAACTGCTGATTGGTGGACAACCCGCTCTGCCTCTAAGCCACAGCCGCAATATAATTAACAGATTAATCAACAATAAAAATAATCATTAGTTGCAGCCCTAATCTTTAGCTTTGACTTTCTGCTAGCAGGCAACATTTTTCAGCTAGGTAACTTAATGTTCTTCACCTTGGGAGCCGTATTTAACTTCTGTCTTCAACTTTTTATGTACACAGACTTGGAACTTTTATTTTTTACATAAAAAAAACAGAAGTATTCCAACACGGCTGCTCATATTTTGTACTGAGTCAAATTGCATGCCGTTCCAAGCCTCGAATGTGCTCCAAATGTCTGTCTTCTAACATTATCTATGCAGAAAATTACCATGACTTTTACTTCCAGGATGCCTGAAATAACAACTCCCACTTCTCAACTCTATTACAGTAATATTTTAAAAACAGCACTAAACTGAAGATAGCTTGTTTCCATGCCTAATGTGTGTGAGAGAGATTCAGAGTGACACTACTGCATCTGTCAGAGGCTTAGATGTTATTAAAACACCCGTATAACACACACAGCTGAGCTTACTGCAACACATAAACCAACTTTGTGCATGCCGATTGCCGATCAGATCGACTGTAATTTTTCCTCACTGGTATTAAGGGAGTAAAATTTTGGAGAAAATAAAATCTAGAATCAGCAAACGACTGCGAGTTTACGCTTCCTACTGTGAAATGTCAAAATGTCTCCAGTGAAAAAGGTCAATTATTAAATGTTTTACTGGTGTGTTTATCTTAACTCATTTAATCACACGCTACAAACAAGTGCAAACAGGAAATTCACAAATGTACAACGCACACACACACACACACACACACACACACACACACACACACACACACACACACACACACACACACACACACACACACACACACACACACACACACACACACACACACACACAAGGAATATACCAAATATTTCACGGTTATCATGCTTCAGTTCAACCGAGCACACACGCAGAGGACAGTCACAAAGACATGCATGCCACAAAGAGATGGCATGCGAGGGGGAAACATGTTCACACACACACGAAGCATCAGGACCCACGCAGAGATCATTAACCTCACAGTGATCGCATGTGCCGGCCAAATGGCTGGTGTGTGTGCAAAAACCTCACATGCACCGTTCAGTCATATGATTATCACATGACATGCACACAACAACGCTGTCTGCCTGTGTATGTGGATAAAACTGCTCAACTGGCTCGAAACCTTTTCGACAGGGCTGACAGAGAAATATGTGTGATAATGATTAACTTCACCTATGCTTAGAAAAAAACAAATTTAGGCTAGGCTTTTTTTCCATTGCCTGAGGCGACACAGTACACCATAAATATTTTCCTCCCTTCATGACGACACTGAGAAGTAATGCAGTGAAACAGGAGTCTCTAGACCACACCTTGCCTAGACCTCAAACCATTCTAACTCTAACTTGCCGCCTTTAGCAATATCACAATTTTACACTTAAAAGCTTCACAAATGAGTCTGGAAACATTGGCAGTCATCTTAAGGTGCACTGAAACCTCCATCGCTGTGTTGCCTGTATTCACTGATTGAGGATGCTGATGGTTTTCAGGGCTCAAAATTGCAATCAATCCCCACTAACAACCAACTACAACTCCACGAGACATTCTCTGGGGAAGAACTACCAGCTGGTATAATTATCTGTCAGACAACGAGCTACTCCTTGGTGATACTGGTGACACAGGTTCCTATTGTAAGAAAATGCAGGTGAAACTCGACGGAGGCGCAATCAACATCATCAGAGAAATATTCTTTGACTGAGAAAGGTATTTTTTGGAATGCACAGGATGACTGCAGGTTCGCAGGTAGGGATGGGTATCGATTGAAATTTCCTGAGACCAGTACAGATACAATACCTGTATTAAGGAACCAATAGCAAAACAATTTGTGGTACTTTAAAGCAGAGTTGGTAGTGTTAATAAACACTACATTTTTAAAATGATCCAACCTAAAAACCCAGGCGAGTGTTGCCAACTCTTTTCCAGTGAAGGTAGCTAGCAGCACTAGCTCCCCAAAAGTCACTAAATCTAGCAAGAAAGTAGCCAAGTCGGCACTACTGACAGTCCGTCTCTTCAGGCCTCCCCCTGAAGCCATTCCCCAAAAATTATCATTACGAACATGAACGTATCATAATGAACGTAAATGGAGAATATGGCTATTGTTGGTGCTCAAAGCTGCCAAGCTAGCAGCTTGTGGAAGACTGCGGTGAGGCACAATGAGTGCAAACGGGTAGGTAGACAGTTAGAGAGGCCGTTCCATCATTTCATTCCAACTGAATGAAATGATGGAACGGCTTATTACAGTCCTGCAACGGCCTTTTTTCTTTTTTTTTTGTTAGAGCATTTGATTTATTGATAGCTGTCGGGATGTAAAGAGAATGCAAGAAGCCAAACTCCATGTACATTGAGCTTATAAAATAACAATAACAAATAAAATTGTCTAAAATCTGCAAAATCACTATTTAAATAAGAAACTGATTGTCTGACTTGATGCCACAGTAAGAGTCTGTCGCCTGCAGCCCTTTACAGCTCACTGTGGCAGTTTCTGTTTGTACTATTCCTGGCGATAATATCTGGTTGATTAGACCTGTTTTCATTGAAGAATAGCACTGCTAATGCAGCTCTGCTAACTTGGTTACATTGCATTCCCTATACCTTCTTCACAATAAAAGCATCCCACCGGTTCGCCTCGGACAGCTTTTAATGTAAAGCAGCAACAGCAGGAAATGTTTGGTTTACACAAGCAGTAACTTCACAGCTGTGATACAGCTGAAAGCGTTCAGAAAGCAGTAGAATAAGGCTGATATGTGAAAGTACAGACCACGCCGTGGGTTGGCCGTGATCAGCTATGCTGCTACCCTGCAGCACCATATCAGAGCGGCAAGGCAATTGGTTTGGCACAGTGAGACTAAAGCAGACCGACCTGATCTCATGGAAAAACCCTTTTAGAAACAGGTAACCTGGCCATGGATGCATACCAGAAAATCAGTGAACAATGGAGTGTAAACAGAAGCGCTCATGTGTTTTTCTTTCTTTCCTTGGCATGCATTTGGTTAAATGACGCTTACGGGCCAATATGATTAAATCAAATTTCCATCCCCATCAGATACACTCTGTTCACCGAAGGCTAACAGTGTCTGGCCCGAGTTCAACCCAGGATGGAGAGTCACAAACAAAGATCAGCTGACGAGCGCTGACCCATTCAGATCAACTGTCAATGTGGGTTTAACCCGAGTTCCAGCATCAGACCATAGACTGTATATAAGAAGTGGACGTAGTCACCGTGACGTCACCCATTGGTTTGTGGACTGCCGTTTTGAAGTCTCGAGTTCGGCATTTTGGCCGTCGCCATCTTCGTTTTTTTAGGGGACCAAAATGTTACAATTAACTTTCAAGAGCTGAAAAACACTTTGAAAGGGTTAAAGTTGTAAGACAAAAAACGAGGAAAACTCCCAGACAGGTCAATGATTAAAACCTCCGCTAATATCCCTTAGAGGCAGTGTTGGTCGTTACACCTAACCAAACCAAAGTAGCAGCTTTACGCAACAGACATCATCTCCCTTTGAGCTCCACATGTTTGCTAGCAGAGCTAAAAAATATCTGCTGCACTTTACATGGTTTTGAGGAGGTGAACAGTAATGCAGTTCTTTTGGGTCCCAGGAGACTGGGAGATGGTGAGGCTAATAATGTTGTGCCAAGCAGTTTCTGCAAAGGTTCTGCAGGATGTGTGTGTTTGTGTGTGGGTGTGCGGAGGTTGTGTAGGCAGATGGGGGGAGTTCGAGGGGGGGGTTGCACACTACCTGGCCATTATATAAAGCTCCCACTCTCGGCTAGAGGGCTCTGTACTGACTGCCAACTCCCTCCCCATCCTCCTCCCCTCTCTGTCCTCCCATCCCCCCACCTCTTAGCCTTCCAGCTACTCTGACTCAGGCTTAACTCTGAAATACCTCCGCCTGTTGTTTTCCCTCCGTCCTGCCTCTGTGGTATCACAATCACGGTGCGCATTGTGGATCAAACAAAAGACGGAGTTTGGGACTCAAATATTGATCGGGCCATTCCTTCCCCAAAGCGGGATCAGCTCACGCAACCCAGCTGGACTGAGTTCAGAATGATTTCTCTTTTAATCATTAGCGCGTTGAATGTGGTGCCATCATCACACCTGAGGCTACAAAGGTCTAGTCCCAGCTTGCCACAGGCAGATGGTGAATCTGAAAGTCGTCCCCTTCGATGCTGAACGGCACAAAGATGTGATGACAAGGGAGTTTTGTAATCTGGTGCCAATACAGCGCAGGTACATGCTGCTGGTAGCAACCAAAAAACATAGATTTGCTGCCATGTATGTGGACAAAGATGGTTGGCAGGAAAAAGTCTGACTAAGAAGTGTGATGGCAAGTGGTAACTATTGAGCGAGAGCAAAACACTTGTTTGATTATCCCTGACCTCACCCATGTGCTGAAGAAAGAAGAAAGCTAAAAGGCTGAGAACAAAGGCATTAGACACCAAAATCCCACTGCACTGGTCTGGTGAGAAAATGAAGAAGAGTAGGAAGACACCCACTGAGTTGCACTTGCCCTCTGCACCCTTTTAATCCTGCAAAGTTGGTGTAGGTCAGCAGACACCGAGATGAAGCGGAATGGTAGAGATAGTAGCCTGGAAGAGACAGTAGCCTGAGACTGCAGGCTGTGCAGCAAACATGTTGCGGGTAGAGTAAAGAGCACAGATGCCGTTTTATCATTAGAGTGGCCTCTCTGATGTTGGGCTACATCTCAGCACCGCCTGGGAGCTGCCACTGCTTTTTACTGTGGTCGTGTCCTGAGATTCATTCAGAGAAAGAAGGCATCCTAGTTGGGTGCACCAGGCTGCTCTGTGCTGAATGAAGCCTCCCGATTCAATTTCTACTCTGCCTCACCTCTCGCTACCGCTGCATGATGGGAAGAAAACCTGCTGTAATTAGTTTTTGCTGAAATCACAACTATGACGCAGAGAAAGCTATTTCAATATAATACATTTTTTTTCTAAATCTAAATATAACAAATGGGAACAAAAAATGCTCTTGATTAGTGACGTCACAAGAACAGATACTTGTGTACCAAGTTGATGCCAAAATTTTTAAAACATGACCATATTTGATTTACAGTATTGTAGGTGGTACCATAGGTACCGGGGGTCACGGCTCAAGACTAACGTCGTCCTGTCATCCCGGGGACAACAGAAAATTTCCTTGATAATTCTACACTGTAAACAACAGAAATTGGTCTTGAAACTGGCAGGAGGAGAGCTAGTAACATTAGCTGTTCACTAGGGCTGCACAATTAATCAAAATATTTCAATATTTATTGAAAGCTCAATAACAGCAATTTTCAAATTGCAGGAGGCTCAATATTTGTTAAAGATGAAATATGTGTCAAAATACCATTTCAAATTAAATACTGTGGTGCTGCAGAGATGTCCTGGCGCACACATCATATTCTACAGACAAACATCTTTGTTTGGTACAGATCCCGCAAAAATCAAACAATAATCATTTTAATATGTTTTTCCAGTGAAAATGAGAATGATGATGTAAAAATGATCATTCCCTCTAATATCGTAAATCATATCGCAATCGTAATATCAGTGAAAATAATCACAATTTGATATTTTCTCAAAATCATGCAGCCCTGTTGTTATCAGCCGGTGGGCAGCTTAGTCCTGCCTTGTGAAATAACGTAGCTAACAGCTAACGTACGGAGGTTGCATTGAGTTACATTATGATGTTCAAGCTCTATTCAGTAAAACATTTTGTATTGGGCGAAGGTAAATTCTATAAAAATATCCTAATCTGTTTAAATGTAATCCTGTAAAACGTTGTTTTTGTTGACAAACTTGAGGCGGATCATCAGGGATTAATAATAAATGAGTAAAAACCAGAATGCAAACGGTAATAAAAGGAGTTTATGTTCAAGTAGATGGAATTTATTGTGTTGTTTTTACCGTGGTATCAAATTGGGTATTGAGAATCGTGGAATTTCACTGGTATTGGTATCGACTACTAAATTTCTTGTATCGTGGCATCCCTACTCATAATACATCACACCTCGGTACTTAGAAGCTTTCTCCATGATGTTAAATTGATGTTGTTTTTTTTCTTATGACGCATTTTGTCCGTTTACTGAAGATGGCTAAAAACACATTAAATCTTATATTTGGGTTGGGTCTACTTCTGAGCTAAATTTAACACATTTTAATCCCTTATAACCTGCAAATGATCAAAAAATATTTTCATTTATTTTGTATTGCAAATTAGCATCTTTATTGTATCAGAATCAGAATATTGTTTATTACCAGGTATATCAGGTATACACTAGGAATTTGCTTTGGTTAAGTTGGTGCAAATAAGCAGTAAAATAACAAAAGAATAGATAAAAATGTTAGAATAAAATAAGAATAAAAAACTAAAATTCTACCAATATACAATACAAGCTATAAATAAACAAAAAGTAAACATAATATAAACAGATGTGTGCAACAATAAGGTAACAAACTGTATGGAAGCTGCTGCAGAGCCTGCAATAGTTTCACCAGCTCAACTGAAAACTGCAAAAGTCATTTCAGGAAATACGTTGCCTCTGAGGCGACATTATTGACTGACACTAATAGTCTTTTACAACGATGGTAATCTTGGGTAATGACTTACAACTGCGAAGAAATATATAAATATGAATATCTGACTAGAGATGGGGTCTGATGGCATTTTATGGAATCTGAGCATTGTGGAATTTCACTGATAATGGTATCATGTATCACGGCACGACAAGTAAACGCTGCTCATAACACAGTCAGTTAGGAATGCTGGGTATCGTACTGCACACCAGTACTGCGTTATATGCATGTTTTTCTACGAGACTTTTCCTTTTTAATTTAGCAAAATAGACCAAACTTCTACCATTTATCAGTGTTAAATATCATCTTCACCAAAATGTCACTTGTTAACTGTGCAGCCCTCCTTCATTCCACTTTCACGGCACATAATCACTGAACTAATCGATTAGTCAAAGATAAGAAAATGAAACTACAATCTTAGGAATCAATGAATTATTATTACAGGCAATATTGTTTGGTTTCCTACTGTCTGCTGGGATCACACAGAGCTGATAACTTCCCAGAAATGTGTTTATTTCCTTAAAAAACACTCCGAAGTACTGAATGCAGAGTCAACCTGCATTATTGCAGAGGTAAGAGGTGACCCACTGGATCACCACAACATTTTCATTTCATTTTATCCTTCAAGTAAAACATACAAAGCTGTTTCCTTAAAGATGCAGAGGGATTTGCTGCTCACAGCAGGCTACTACTTCCTAAAGAATAAATAGTGTTATCAGTGTGAATCGGCATCTGAAGCTGTGGTCCTTAGGGTCACAGGTCACTGGAGAGGCCACCGCATGCGCACACTTCTAATATTAGCCATTAACCCTTTAAGCTGTCTGGTCAGGAATAAACAGAAGCATCTTTACCAGTCGGCTTAATTCTTCCAGAGATTCACGATCACTTCTTCAGCGGAGAGTAAAAGGCTGTGGGGCTGCGTGTGTCAAGATATGATGTTAAACAGACATAACAGAGGAAACTATTTGCTAAGAAAGACAAACACCTTATAGAGAGTACAAGTGTCTTTCTTTTCATTTGATGACATAGCCTGATATTCAGGGCTGCACAGTGCAACATACCGTATATGTTGCCACAGTAGCACCTGTCAGAGCTGCTTGTTTGTTTGAGCGACATACCAGTAATTCCAAAACTACTATAGATCTATAGATCGTTTTTCCCGTTACACCTGTCTCCGGGATTGAACAGGCCAGCCCAAACCAACATCACAGGCGGAGTACCGCTCCACGGCCTGTCTCCCAGGTCGTCGGTAGGGACGCAGTAAAACCCACTAGCAATAATGCTACATTGTAAACAACAAATCTGTGTTAAAATCGACAGGACCAGAGCTGGTTAACGGGAGGTGCTGTTGATTTGCATTATGATTACTCAATATTATCAGGCTCTATTCAGTGACGATGAGTATTGGGTGAAGGTAAATTCTAACGTTATCATGATGTGATTAAATGTAATCTTGTAAAATGTAGAAATTGAGAAACTTGAATAAATCCAGTAGTTTGAAGGAGATGTTTTCACAGCAATATAAAATCGATCATAGAGAGGGAATTATGACCTGTTTAACTTCCTGACAAAAAACAGTATGCAACCAGTAATAAAAGGAGTAGATGTTGAAGTACATGGGATTTATTGTTTTACTTTTTTACTTACTCACTTTGCATTGATGGTTTTGGATCGTTGATTATTGAATTGATAATCGATGGATCGTTACACCCCTAGCACAATACTGCACATAAAACTAGATTTAATGGAAAACGGCAGCTAATCTTGATGCATGCCATACAACAACAACAAAAAAAACATATGCCACATTGCAGTGAATTATGAGTCAAAAATTACAAAAGTGACAGTATACCTAAACTCTGAGATTAATGAACTTCAAAGTGAGGCTCTGACAAACGCACCGGACTCCTAAAACCTGCAGCAGGATAAAGAAATATTCCATGACGATGACAGGCTTCTCACAAGACATTTTTTTATGATTCACACCAAAATCTCTCTTGCTATTCCAACATTTAAAAACCAAACAAAAAAGATCTGGCAGACGGGTGGCCAGTGAAATGCCTGTCTTTCTTCCTCCAGTTGGAGACACACAATCGAGCTCCAAACTGCTACCTACCCGTGTCTGTCTCCAATGTGACATGTTACCACGGCAACGGGACTGTGTAACAAAATCGCCACAGGAGTTAAGGAAAAGCTCCATCTCGACGGAGGCCTGAGAGAAGTCGATGGCTGCAGACAAGATGTGCTCTCACGGGGCAAAAACATCTGACAATAAGAAGACTGGGCGGAAAAATACAGAATATATGTAACTCAGCTCATGTTTGATATCATTATCTGGCAGCCGCTCTGATAAACTTGCTGAGAACAAGGAAAAAGGAAATACAACAGTTGGTTCAACGCTTCACAATTCACTGCCATACATCTCAAATTAGGGCTGTGTCTTGGTAAGAATCTGGCAATACGATGCGTATCCTGATACGGGGGTAACGATTCAATATGGTATGATATATTGTGATAGGCCTACTGTAAGCAAGGCGATATATTGCGATTGTTTTCCAATCAAATTTTAAGAAAACTGTCCTAGTATAAAGACACACCACCATATCATCTGTGTAAAAAGTCACTATGTGAAATGGCTACTATGGGGACTAACATCATCACACATACAATTGGGTTCATTGGATCCACAACAGTCTCAGCTTTACAGTGATACACAATTTATGTAATTCTAAGACTGTTTAGGGATGCAGAAATATTCAAACACACCATTTTAGAATAGGCGAAAATAACATTTATACAGTTTTTTGCCCCAAACTGTATGTGATTATCATAAAGTGGACATGTCTGTAAAGGGGAGACTCGTGGGTACCCATAGAACCCCTTTTCCTCGCCAAAATTTAGCGTTCGTTTGGAGCGTTATTTAGCCTCCTTCACTACAAGCTGGTACGACATGATTGGTACCAATGGATTCCTTAGGTTGTTCTAGTTTCATATGATGATAATATGATGATTCACTCTAGCTTTAAAACGGAGCCTGCTACAACCTCCGAAAGACAGAACAGAGACTGGGTCCGCCAGCAGGTCGTCAGAAAGGTTTAAGAGGTTAATCAAAAATCGATACAGCGCTTTGGAGAATTGATACAGTATCCCAAAACCTAATATCGCGATACTTACACCATTATCTCACATCCACCAATCAGATTTTTATATTTCTAGTATTTTTGTGTCTGAGATGACACCGTGAAACGCCACGAATTCTAACTCGTAATCACCGAGTATGAGCTTGAAACAAACACAAACTTCTGCGCATGCATGTGGGCTTTAAATACACCAACAGCAGAGAACAGTTATCATTCACTCTGGCGACTTTAAACTGTAAATTAACTGCAACGATAATGACAATGACAACAACAGCAATAGGCAGGTGTTGAAAGGATGTCGGGGAGCAGAGAAGAGGGCCTGTATCATTAGGGATTAACCTAGCCACAGGCTCTACAAATAGACTGTCTCCACCTATAAGCCGCCAGCGCACAGACAGTTATTTGTATTGCCAGGTTGCTGCTGCAGCAGCAGCTCCACAGAAGAGAGGGAAGACAGTTCAAAGAAGCTGAGGCGGATCGAGACTCCTGTGAAACAAAATGCGATGCAACAGGACACATTTGGGGGGCCTGGCAACATCAGAGGCTTTCACAAGCACAGGTTTTGTCTAAGACGACTGTATCACAGATTCATGCACCAATTTTCTGTTTATTAGCTCTAATAATATACAGCCAGAGGCAACCATAAACAAAAAGTGCAGCAGTGCAAACCAGTATATATTAAGAGTGGAGACGATTTGACATCAATCGTTTTTCAAAAATACCAAACATTCCCTTGTTGATTAGTTGAGAATATTTTCTGCTCCTCCTCTTTAGTAAACTCAATATATTTGGATTGTCAGACAAAACAAGCAATTTGTGGACGTCACCTTGGGCTTAATTAAACTGTGATGGGTATTTTTAAAATGTTTTTGTAGACCGAACGATTGATGGTGTTTTTGGAATATGTGCTCAAATCATCAAATCATTTTATCCATAACTACCATTCTGAAGGACAAACATCTTCTTTCTCATAATCGATTTGAGTCATTTTTTAAGAAAGAAAAAGTCTACATTCTCTGATTGCAGCTTCTTAAATGTGAATATGTTCTAGTTTCTTTACTCCTCCATGACAGTAAACTGAATATCTTTGAGTTGTGGACAAAACAAGACATTTGAGGAAGTCATCTTTTGCTTTTGAAAGCACTGATCAACATTTTTAGAGATTTTCTGATACCATTTTTTCCTTCCTGATACCGATTCCAATACCAGCGTGATAAATATCTTTTGGCGCTTCTAGGCTGTCTTTGTGGAATTTATCTTGTAGACAGAGTGCGGTTTCCAAAGTTTGCTGCTGCAGTTAATCGGCAACTATTTTTATAATTAATTAATAATTTTAATAATTTTTCCACACGAAAATGCCAATTATTTTCTGGTTTCAGCTTCCAATATGTGAGAATTTGCATTTTTCTATTTGAAGGCATCACTTAAGAATCTGGAAACATGTGATGCAATTTCAGTTTCATGGTCTATAATGAAAAAGAGATTAATCAATTTAGGGAGAAAATAAACAGCCGATTTGTCAATAATAATTTGTTGCAGCCCTCTATGTTACAGAGCAAATAGGGTTACAAACTTCCCTTTCCATGAATACTCTCTGCATCCACAGCTTCTGAACACTGCTGTACGTTTGCAGAAGTAAAGGTAAGACCAGCCCAGTGCACAACATCACAGACAGTTTACAGCTCTCTACACCACATGGCGCACATGGACAGAAGAGACTCATTAAAGTCACACACATTTTTATCTCAGGTGTGAAACAGCAGTAAAATGTCCTGATGTACCAGAGCTACTGGGGCTCATTTTGAATAGGGATGCATGATATATATTGAGCCCGATATATTGAGCCCGATATATTATCGGCCGAGGCTGGGACATTTTTATTATTATGTATTATTCTGATAAAAATGATAGCTGATAAATTAACAAGCGCAGCATCTACACACTCTGATACAGTAGGTGGACAAGTGAGACAAACATGTCATCGTCAGTGTGGATGTTTTTCACAGTTTCAGAGGAAGACAACACGATTGCAATTTGCTATACAAGTTTTTTTGATGTACTTTACTAGAAAAAAATAAATGAATATTTAAAGAGTCGGAACTGTTCTTTGTTTTTGTTGTGTTAACAATAATGAGTTTGATTTGGTTAGGTCAGAGCTAGTTAAATCATCTTTGCTTTGTTCTTACCCTCAGGTGTGCATAAACTACAGGTTATGAACTTTTTTTTTTAAATACAAAAATGTGACATCATTGGTTTATCGTATAGGTATCAGCCAGCAGGTAATTATCGGTTATCGTATCGGCTGAAAAAAATCCATAATGTGCATCTCTAATTTCTTTTAAATTTAATATTATTTAATCTTTTCACGTCCAAATGTGTAAATTCACATTACAAAGGAAGATTTCTACTCATAAGAATTTATGAGTCAACATGAGTGAACGTTATCTGCTTAATAAGTGAAGCAGCTAAACCTTGTCTGCTGAAATGTTTTTACACAAAAATGTTCAACCAAAATGCAAGCCAAAAATGGGAAATGTATTATGATTACTGTAACATTACAACATGAACATGTCTGTAATCCCTTGTTGCATCATCAGTATTACTGGTGCAACCACGTATCATGGCTCAATGTATCGCAGAGCTGAAAAATGGATATCAACTAAATCTGATCAGTTATGACTCCAAAAAAAGCATTACATGCAAAAAAAATGGTAATTAAACACAATCCATCTACACTGTGAGAAGTCTCAACTGCTGCCTGAAAAAGTTAACAAGCTTATAGTCTTAAAAAAATGCCCTTGTCCTACTCTAGAAATCTAAAAATAGATTGTGTGAAGGTTTAAATTGGGGTTTGTGGCAAACTGAACTCAACCAAGTTCAGACATTTGCAGTTCAAATGAAGTTTTTAAAAAATGTGAACTGTGTCTTTGAATTCTTGGCGTGCATTTTGGTTGAACTGTTTGGTTGTGTAAAAGCATTTCAACAGATGTTTAGCCACTTCACTTATTTAGCAGATAACGTTCACTCATGGTGACTCATAAATTCCTATGAGTAGAAATCTTCATGTAGATCTCACATTTGAGCAGAGGTTTAAAGGTGCTAAATGCAAGATTGCAAAATATGCAAACTATATTTTTTAGCAAGAGCCAAATCAATCCCCAGTAAATCACAACTAACCCAAACCTCACTTGCTTCTAACAAAGTCCTCAGGACAGTTTGATGCTGTCCCCCGTACCTTCTACAGTGGTTACATAAAGCTGTGAATATAATATTGAAATAAGCTATCTATGCATCTTTACAAGCTTCCCCAGTGGTTCATCATTACTGAAGAGTCAACAGCAGGACGTGAGGTTAACAATCAGGCTGAAAAGAAGCAGAGCAGCCTAATGATCTCCTTCATGTTTGTTCAGACACAAAATCTCCACCATTTTTCATTTGAACAAGAGCAGCATCCCACAAACAAAACACCTCTATCCTCAATCAAATTAGGGCTGCACCTGTTGATTAAGATATTGATTATTATCTTTTATTATTCAATTAATCTATTAACCTATAAAAAAAACAACATAATGATAAATGCACATCATTTCTTGCCAGAGCTCAAAATAATATCTTTTTGACCTACAGTTCAAAAATCACAATTTGAAACCATCAGAAAATGAATTGTCAACTATTATGATTATTAATTAATTGTTTAAAAAAACAACTTTAATTGTTCCAAAACAAACAATTTGTAGGGCTTTGTAGTAAAATTGTGGCATTTCTCACTATTTTCTGACATTTTATTGATTTATAAATAATTTACTGATTGATTGGCAATAAAAATAATTGTGAGTTGCAGCCCTATACACCCAAGTATCCAACTTATATTATCAAAATGAGAAGCAAGCAGGCAATATTGAAGCTTAAGAACCATCTCTCCATAAAGAACTGGACTTTCATTAATCAGGGGAAGCCTATAATAAACTACATGTATAGTATGAGAGCACATCTGGCTTTTCAAAGGAGGCCGGGGGTGCAGCTTCATTACAGTCTGTACAGCCCAACAGCAGCTGGCACAAAGGAGCATGTATAGATCCACAGATCGCAGGCAGCCAGTGGAAACACACAGTGGGGAAAACGTCTAAAAATAGCCAAAGACTCTGATCAATAACTGCTAGATATGTTCCACCTCTGCTTTATCAAGTTAAATTAAAACGGGGTTTCTGTGCTGCTAACGAGCAAACACAGTGTGTAAAAGACATCAGCGATGAATAACCAGTGGCAGAATGTAACTCAGTACATCTACTCAAACGCTGAGGTACTTGTACTTTAATTGAGTATTTCCATTTTATGCAGCTTTGTACTTCTACTCCACTACATCTCAGAGGGAAATATTGTACCTTTTACTCCACTACATTTATCTGACAGCTTTAGTTACTTTTCAAATAACAATTTTTCATCCCCTTCCTGTCCAGTGAAAACCACGTGTCTCCAGATGTGTTGATTTTGAATGTTTCTGCTGAACTGAAGGGTGAAGTGCTCCTTCCTTTATATGTTGAGGAAAATCCTCCTCCTTCTTAAACTAAATAAACTATTTAAACCCGTCTTAGATCGGCTGGAAAATACCAGAGCTGAAAAAAGGGAAGCTTTTCTGAGCTCATGAAAAGTTGAACAACGAAGCAACAAACATATGATGATCTTATAGAATGTGATGCATTGCTGTAGATCAAACCAGTGATTCTCAAAGAGGGGTCCGTTGCACTCTGTCAGGTGGTACGCAAAATCATTTACTATAAATGATAGAATTGTACTGTATCATTAAAAAGTGCATATCTGCAGATGGGGACCATTTGCACCAATAAAAAAGGCATATTGTGTCCATTACAGAAATAAGTTCATTATCTTTATTTATTTTTAAGTTGAAGCACTAACTGACAGTCAGCTTTAGACTGGTACGTTTTAATATCTGGATTCATTAGGTATATGCCAGTCTTGCTACTGTTTATTTTCATTTTCTGAAAGTTTTAAGATCAATTACTTGAAATGTAGGTTATAAATGTTGTCAAGTTGAATAAAATCCCCCTCTGTTTAAAGGCATATTATATATATTATATGTATATATAAGTGGTATTAACATTCAATAACATTGCACATTTCCCCACTGTGGGACTAATAAAAGATTATCTCATTTGATCTTAACATGATTCAAATTGAAATGTGTTTCTGTGCATCACTATGAAACAGATCTGAAGTATTTTAGGGTGAAAAGTTTTAGAATACAAATAGTTTAGCATCTAAGAGTACAAATGTTAGTAAGATTAATCGGTGTGATGATTATGAGGGGATCCTTGGAAAATGTTCTCCCCTGTAAGGAACCCCTGGATTAAACTACCCAACTGTATATAAAAGTGTTCAAATTAGTACAGCCTTATACATGTACAGCAATAAACATTAATGCAGCAGTAATATTAATCCCAAAACAGCATATATAATAGTGAAACACTGACAGGGACCATTTCACTGCATAATGAGTACTTTTCATATTAAGTATATTCTGTGGATAATACTTACATGCATTTAAAACATCTAAACTCTGTTTCTTCTTTTAAATCACGCCTCAAACCCTACCTTTACATGAAGACCTTTTTATAGCAATCCCTTGTTTTAAAAAGTCATTACTAACTTGACTTTTTGTACAAAAGTCTTATGTTCAACATTTTATTTTGGCCTATGTTTTTATGTTTTTATTTTGTATTGTTTTTATCTTGATATTTGCACAATTTTAACTTATGTAAAGCACGCTGTAACTATGTTTGGAAAGGTGCTATACATATAAGGTTTATTTATTTTATTTATTTAAGGTTTTGAATGCACAACTTTTACTTGTAGGGGAGTATTTTCACAGTGTGGTATTAGTTAATTTCATTTAAAAATGTATTTCGAACATGTAGAATACAAAAAAAAAGAATAAAAAATAAAGAAAAATAATGATCATACCAACAAGTGGACAGTCAGAAGCAAGTAGTATTTACATACAATAAAAAGCGTAAGAAAAATAAATTGTCAACACTTGACGCCTTGATTTACATATTCAAAAAGGAGTGAGAATAAGTATAAACTTATTTAATCCCACCCCTTCTCCATAAATCAATTATTAATTATTAACCAGCTTCCTTATTGAGCCATACATATACTCTAATTAAATGTTCCTAAATTTGTCTA
>CAKALG010023580.1:0-15941 GCA_916700815.1 Helicolenus hilgendorfi
GAGGCGGCACGCTGGTAGGAAGGACGCCAACCACTTGTGCACTAATCCGGGGGTTCATAAAGTGGAGTCTCCTGCGGGGGGGCCTTCAAGGACAAGAACTGAACTTTTTTTTTTTTTAAATAGCTTAATTCAAACATTAATTCACTGGAAGTTGGCTCAGTAGATCAAGTTTCCCCTTTCAAAACAGAGGAAGTAACAGTGTTTTGAGCAGTTCTGCAAACGTGCAGAGACCACAGAGATAGTAAACAAGTGCAGCAGCAATAATGTTTTCATGACATTACAGCAGCTGATGATCAACCTGCAATAAGTAGTCATGTGGGTTATTGTTTCTGTGGGTCACCGCCCGCTCATGGCAACTGTGGCTTACGCTGTGTTTACTGTCGCTTAGTTATGTCCGTTTGCGTCTGTTCTTCTTTTCCTGCACACAGTTTCCTCTCTGATATAGTAAATTGTTTATGTAGGAAGGAATCATAATGCCACATAATGTTTTATAAAAAGAGAAGTAGCACTTTGTATTTTGTGCCTATTATCAAATGTAAGCATGCTGATGACACGTTAAACTAAGACAGAGAACATGGTAATTAGCGTGATTGCATTGTAATTGTGAGCATGTTAGGGTGCTGAATAGTGGTGCAATGGTTCGGTTTGTAATGTGGTTTTTGGGTCACAGTTTTGGTTTTGGTTTGGTTTGTTTTGCACATTAAGGAGAAGAAAAATATAACCATTTCCAATGTGTTTGAGCTCAATATTTCTATATTATATGAAGCCATAACGCTGATTTTATACACAAAATAAGTGAGGGTTTTTTAATGGGCAATTAGGCTTTTCTCATACACCGTTTGTGTAAACCTACAAAAAAGTAATACACTGTAATTTGTATATATTCCACAAGATCAAATCATATTTAATCCACGTAATTGTGAACCAGGAAGTATAAAGAACGACAAATGCAGCATATAGGGAGGAGGTCGGGGTTGATGGGTGGGTCAATAAACAGCAGACTTTCCAGCAGGAGAAACTACAAACCAAAATTCAACTTTGATTTATTAGTCATGTAACTTCCGTTACGCCACTTCCGGTGTTATTTAAGCCAAACCGCGATCTTTTCCTAAACCTATAGCTATGTAGTTTTGTTGCCAAAACCTAACTAAGCTGATCTTTTCCTAAACCTAAGTAGTTTTATTTTGAAAAGAATGGAGCGGAAATTGACACATGCATCACACGTTGCCGGACATTTGTAGGAAAAACTCACAAAAGACGAGGAATAACTTTTCGTAAGAAATCATACGAACTGTTGTATGAGAATACACGTCCTACATCAAGAGCAATGTCATAAATCAAGTGTTTTTAGTGAACAAATGAACTGTTTTCAGTGCTTTATTTTGCAAATGTTCCTGTGTGAACACGACATAATCAAAAACTTAATTCGAATTAATATATAGTCTGCACTTTCACTGATGAAATGTTTGTCCGACGATGTTTGTTTGTCCTTCACGCCGTGAATTTGTGTTGATAAAAGGGGACTTAACTGAAAATATTGTTACTGTATGTATCTTCGTCTCCCACATCCCCAAAACTGTAAACATTGTCGCGTAGCGTGTTTGCTTTGCAACTTAGGATTTAATTGAGTTTGTTGAAGGACGGTGATTATTTACAGAACACTGGAGCTCATCGAGGAGATTAAAGAATGACACGACCGAGGGAAAATGTTGGAAGAAATGCAGCTTTCAGATCGATATACTGTAGTTAAACTTGAGTTTTTTAAGAATCCAAAGCCAGATTGACATGGAGGGTGAAGTGGAGGTCAGATAGATGCATTATGGATGGATCTGTTGTGTTATTGTTAGTGAGCTATGTCTACTACTTGTCTTTTATTGGGTCAAGACTCGGCCGTTGAGGAGGTGTCTGTAAAACACTGGGTGGGCCAAACGCACACACATCTGCACATCTGTTTGTGTGTGACCGGTTGTGTGATGCACCTCCTAATAGAGAGCCATTTGTACTTTAGCAGATGAGTGAGTCAACCGGGAGGTCACACACAGCGGAGGAGTGTGTGCACTGCAGGCTAATGTTATGGGAACGATCTCCGGGAATCAATGCATAGTTTCCCATCTTAAGGCCTCTGAGCCATTCGTAGCATTCCTAAGTCATGAGGTCTGTCTTTTTCGCTGAAAGAAATCGCACTAAACCGCCAAGTGGGACATGAACATGAGCACACATACTGTATACACACACACACACACACACACATGCATAAGCACAGGATGTAGAGAAGACGACCCCCCGGCTGTAACGCTGTAGTTTTGTGGTGTGGTGGTGCTCAGTAGAAAATCAATACTGGATGATCTCATTGCTGTTTAATGGGTCATATTCTCTTGTAGATGATCTGTTCGGTACATGGTGACCGTGTGTTTGCAGGTTTGCTGGAAAGAGACAAGCACTTCTCTTAAAATGCTTTGACACAGTCACCCACACATTGTATATTTTTGTTCTTTGTGGCATATTCCTACACTGGGCAAACGTAGACGATACACTGGGATGTATCCAGTAGCTATAATTGTGTTTAAAAGAAGGGGAAAGCTTCTTCCTAGAGTGTTCTTATTGTAACAACCATCATCTATAAGGAGCTAGAGATGCTAATTTCTTCACAGATGGTAGCTTTAATAGACCAGAATGCATTGCAACATGTGCTGTGAGTAATTAGTTATATTTCATTCAAAAGTCGCAGAAATTGTAAGAAAAAAATACAGCAAAATAAAAAAATAAAATGAGAATTGGTACATTTGTCCATCAACAACTGATAAGTAATTATACTAAAAAAAACCCTGATGATATTATATCATTTTTTAAGCAACAGTATCTCTGGTACTAACTGGCATTTCATTGCTGCTTCACTTTTAAGATGGATTTTATGCATTTTTATTATGATATTTCACTAGAGATGCACCGATTATTGCACCCTTTTGCATCTTTTTCTCTCCCAATACCGATTCCAATACCTTATCTTATGTTATCTGCTGATACAGAGTACCCATCCTATACCAGTGGCCTATTTTCCCAAGTTTTAAATATGCATACTTCTGTTTACTCTGACACGCTGTGACTGAATGAATGTAACTTAAAGCAAAAACACAGATTTCTGTAATGACATTGAGGAAGAAACACATCTGGCTGATACCTAATCCACTTAATCAGGCTTGTACTATAGCGCTGCATGGTGCTATGTGTTTTCCGTCTGTTTTCTGTAGAAAAATTGTATTGCAACACATCTTGGCATGATCGCTGAAGATCACCACCGCCTGCAACAAGTGGTTTATTGTTTCTGTGGGTCACCGCCGCTCATGGCAACTGTGGCTTACGCTGTGTTTACTGTCGCTTAGTTATGTCCGTGAGTTTCTGTTCTTCTTTTCATGCACATAGTTTCCTCTCTGAGACAATAAAATGTTTAGATAGGAAGGAATTATTGAATTATTATTCTGTTTTTATGTTGGTTCCTGCATAATCTTTTATAAAAAAGAGAAGTAGGCTTGCCAGGTAAAAACTGTACTTTGTATTGTGCTTATTATCAAATGTTAGCATAAGGCCTGTCTCAAAAATTACTACATTGACTTTTTGTCCAATATATGGACATGACCTTGATCATTTTTGCTGACCTCGATGTGTTTACATGCATATTTATTATGTCACCAACATTTTAGCCAACATAGAGTCCATTTTATTTATTTTTTTATTAATTTAGGATATTTTAATATTTTTTCCACACACCAATTCCAATGTCTGAATAAGTTCATCGCTCTCTTAAAGCGCGTACTTGCATTATTATGCTATTATCATTATATCAATGCCAGAAAAAGGTCTTAAAACCACAATAATATTGTTTATCGCAATTATTTCTGGGACAATACATCGTCCAACAAAATTGATTATCGTGACAGTTCTACTGTAGTTAGCATGCTGATAGAAGGTTGCTTAAAAGGTATTTTGAGAGATGCACAAATCACAAACTAAAAAACTTAGAAGAGCTAAGAAGTTGGGACAGATTAAGGGAAAGTCAGTACATCATTAACTATCTCCTACAACACGTAGCTATACCTTTTAAAAACAATTTGTTATCCCTTAACCTTTGTAATGAATTAGGACATAAAGTTTGTCAGGATTAAATTAGAGCTGTCCTCAACCAGTCGACTAACACTCGACTAATGATTTTGTCGACTAATGGATTAGTTGATTCAATCGACAAATTTGTAAAACTGGGTTTTTCCACAAAGAGTCAGACCACTTTAAATCTTGTGTTTACCAGAGATGTGCTCATAAGTTTCTTGGAAATAAGTCATTCAGCATGAAAAAAGCATAAAAAACGACTAATCAACTAAAGAAATGACGATTAGTCAACTAATCGACTAAGAGGGGACAGCCCTAGATTAAACACGAGTCTGTTGGATACTCTATATGATTGGTGTTCTGTTTGAAAGCGACCAAAATGACAGAAAAGATAACAGTGTAATCTATCAATACATATATTACATGCAACTTTTTCATTGCACTTAGGCATGGTTCAGTTTTCCTTTAAGCTACTTTACATTACAGACCACTATTAACGGTGAAGATGAATCTATGATGACAGTCCGTCATTGTGTGTACTTATCTCATATAGGAAATGAGGATGGATAGATGTATGAGCTGTGTGTGACAACATACTGACTGTGACGGAGTGATGGAGCGATTGAAAGCTGATACACTCAAAGAGAATGAGTCATGATGCAGCAGATGGCGGCTGATCCCTCCTCGCTCCCTCACGCTCGCTCAATAATGTTCAGGGGAAAGCCCGTCTTGATTGTGTGTGTGTGTGTGTGTGTGTGTGTGTGGCTACTAGGTGTGTTTACCTCCCTTCTCCTTTACAAACAAACAACCTTTAAGTGACTCCCAGAGGTGACGCACACCCAAACACACACACTTGTGTATGGACTCTGTGTTTTAATTGGCATCCTCACAGGCGGTCTCCTCGACGTTTATCTCCTGATGTCTTCCCCCTGCTTGTGTTGGAGTTGCTTTGTAGCTCACAGCACGGCGCTCTGTGTGTAGTGTAGTTGAGTGACTGGTTTCAGTGTCGTCCAATAAGAACGAACAGCGAAAAAAGAAACCCGCAAAATACTGTTTATTTTTTTTCTCGAGTTGTTTCAAGGCCGCAACACTTTAGCTCCGGAAATGGCGAATCAAGACGACCAAAAAACCAAGACTCTGTGTGGTGTGTTTTTGTGAGTCCAACTGTGTGTGACATAACCGCTCTCCTTGCATAACCACGATTATGTGGTGTGTGTTAGTTTGGGGAGCAGTTAGGGTGAGAGCTGATGGGGGGAATCAAAGAGCTACATGTGGTGCAGGACGACTAAACTGGGTCAGAGGTTAACTGTGGAGAATGCAAGTCATATGAAGGATTGGACTAGGAGGACTACACACACACACACACAACTTATTACCCTTTTCCCACCAAAAGTAGCGCGTAGATTCAGGTTTTTTAAACACGGGAAAACACGCTTAAATAAGTGATAGACTCCTTTCCCATTGCGAGTAAATGAGTAGCCTTTCTGTCACGAATGTGCCGGAAAACAGGGTTAGTAAATTAGTGAAAATGTTACGATGATTACTTCTTTTTTTTATATCTGTTACTTATTCCGTCTTTCAAACTCGAGTTGGTGATTGTTGAAAATGGTGGAAAGACTAACAGAGTTGTTTGTTTCTGTCGAGTTTGAATGTGTTTTACGACGATCAGCGAGGTAAAATTACTGTTTTGAGGAGCGCATATTAATTGTAAGTTCTGTATGTCATTAAATTGTAATAATTGTCCAAATACCTGTTGATTTTATTTATCATATATTCACTTCAACACCCGTCACATAGCATTGCACCGGAAAGTAGAGTGTCCACCCGGGTTTCATGTTTCTATCACTGCCGATCTTAAATACTTTGACTACTGCTGAGTCATTTGTCCCGGGAATGAATGGCGGTTGTAACCTTTCCCATCGAGGGCAAAAGCCAGATGTTAGTGGGTGTTGTTGTTTTTTTGTCCAGTGGAAAAGAGGCTAAAGAGCACCTGTGTGTCGCAAATGATTATGCATATGAGCTGTACTGTGACAGATTGTTCCTTTTAATTTGATATATGTATATATACGTCTGATAAGGTGTGGGCGGTATGGATATATATATTGTGATATAGAGCTGAAACTATTAGTTGATTCATTGATTAGTCATTGGACAGGAGATTTATTGGCATCAAATAACTAATATAAGCTGTTTTAGTCACGTTTCAAGCTAAAAATGCCACAAATTCTCTTGTTCCAGTCTCTCAGATTTAACCATTTGGTGCTTTTCTTTATCATATATGATAGTAAGATGAATATCTTTGGGTTTCGGACTGTTCAGTGAGACAAAAACAAGCAATTGGATTATGTCGCCTTGGTGTCTGGAAAGGTATAATAGCATTTTTCTACAATTTTATATAGAAATGTATTACGGCTGCCCTCGACCAAAGAAATTCTTAGTCGAACAACTAACACTTTTGTCGACGAATCAATTAATTGATTTAATCGACAGATGTGTAAAACGGAGTTTCTCCACAAAGAATCACACAAAAGCACCACTTTAAATCTTGTGTTTACCAGAGATGTGCTCTTAGAAAGAAGTAATTCAGCATGAAAAAAGCATAAAAAATCAACTAAAGCAATCTAAGACCAAAACAACCGATTAGTCGACTAATCGACAAAAAGGGGGCTCGTCCGGGAAAATTATTAAATCGTTAGTTGCAGCTCTATTGTGATTGATCGCAATACATTTTCTGATAATTCTTTTAAGTGATAAGTCTCATTGTGATTTAACTTTCACTTAAAACATTTTTTAAATAAAAAAAGTGGTTTAGGGAGGGTTTAATGTTCCCACGCTTTCAAAAGTTGTCGTGTGTTTTGCTGCGAGAAGAAATATTTCATTGTAATTTACAGTAAACAGAGTTTACTATTAAAAAAAGTGAAAAGAAAATGTGGAAGAAACCCAGCTGAGCCTCTGATGTTACACCAAAGTCCGTGTTTTTTCGTTTTTTAAACCTATTTTTTTTTGGTAAAGAAGCATCATTATGTGCAGCAGGAGCCATTCAGTGAATCTCTTTGCTTTGCTTTGGGGTTCAGCAGTGGCGTCAGTGCATTGAGTTTGTCTGGAGCCTCAGTGATCGAGAGGGGAGGAAGGTGTGAATGTGTGTATGTATGTGCATGTGTGTGTGTGTGTGTGTGTGTGTGATCAAACTCAGAGGCTTCTTACATCTCCATTAGGGTCCAGGCCAAACTCTGCTGCTGCATCCTGCCAAGAAACTGAGACCTCCGTACTCGCCAACACACACACACACACACACACACACACACACACACACACACACACACACACACACACACACACACACACACTAACTCTCTCTCTTTCTTGCACGCTAAGCCTCTGTCTCTCTTTGTTCCTCCCTCCATCTAAATCTGTGTTTTTTGTCTCAAATCTCTTCTCCTTTCACTCTCTCCCCATCTGGTGCCCTGGATTTTCTTTCAGTATATCTCTCTGGCTCTCTCTCCATCACTCACTTCATGTCTCTCCTCCCTCTACTCCTCTCCAGAGACAGATGATCCAGCCTCCCTACTGTCGCTCTTTATCGTTTCCTCCTCCCTCTCCTCCCTATACCTTCCTCTACCTTATCAAAAAAAAAAACTGCTCCTCTCTTTCTCTCACTCACATCTCACACGGCACTACATCTGTTATCACCATGTGGGAGCATCTTTTACCTATCATACCTCTCGGCGCGTGTCGGTTGACGGTGGCAAATTAGAAATTCGGGGAATCCGCAGCTCTTCCGAGAACTCCTTCTCCTTACAAGCTGAGATTTATTAGTGTTGGCCAGGTCGCGCCCTCTGTCACAAGAGGAATATAATATTGGTGATCGGTGGTCCCAGGAAAGGGAGGGATGAGGTGGTGAATACAAATGTAAACAATTTAAAATAAAGACCAAAAGAAAGCATAAAATAATACAAAATAAAAACTTAAAAATGCATATGCACAAACCGCTGAATGCCCTTTTACCTCTCTCTGTGCAGTTTGTAATGTACAGGATATTGAATAGTCACATTAGCGTAGCTTAGCTATGTTAACTAGTGTCTAAGTGATAGGACTACTAGGACTACACACATTATTATGCATATCGGATTTACTGTGACAGGTTGTTCCTTTCATTTGTGCTTTATGTATAAGTCTCATAAGGGGTGGGCGGTATGGATGGATATTGTGATATAGAGCCGAAATGATTCGTTGATTAATTGATGAATCATTGGACAGAAGATTATTGCCATCAAACAACTAATATAAATAGTTTTAGTCATTTTTCAAGGAAAAATGTTTGTAATGTACAGGAAAAATGACCCAAATTCTCTCGTTCTAGTCTCTCACATGTGACGATTTAGTGCTTTTCTTTGTCATACATGATAGTAAACTGAATATGTTTGGGTCTGACATTTTATATACAAAATGAATAATCGATTGATGAGACAGTTGTCATTAGTTGCAGCCAGTAGGCAACATATGGGTCTGAAAAGTGAAGCCAATGTTGAAGTGCCTTAAACTTGCATTCTTTCTAACATCCAGCAGGGGGCGACTCCTCCGGTTGCAAAAAGAAGTCTGATTGTATAGAAGTTCTAAGAACTTCTCTCTTGATTTATTACCTCAGTAAACATTGTAAACATGAGTTTATGGTCTCAATTGCTAGTTTCAAGTCTTCTTCAATACAGCATGATGTTCATTTAGTAAATTATGGTCCCATTTAGAGCAGGGGATGCTTTAGGGCGTGGCTACCTTGTGATTGACAGGTCGCTACCACGGCGCTGTCCGGTCTTACAACTTTAACCTTTTCACAGTGCGTTTTCAGTTCATCAAAGTTAATATTAATATTTTGGTCAATAATGTCTTTTTCAGCTTTCTGTTGTACTTAGCTCCGCCCTCTCGTGTTACTCCTGGTTGCAAAAAACCAAGATGGCGACGGCCAAAATGCCGAACTCAAGGCTTCAAAACGGCAGTCCACAAACCAATGGGTGACGTCACGGTGACTACGTCCACTTCTTATGTACACTCTATGCTTAAATTTTACACTTTTTTGACTCCAATTCATCAGTGTATGGAAACATGAGGAAAAACCATAGAATCACTCACACACAATAACTAGCTAGCAAAAGCTAACATCTGTACAGTCGTTACATCAGCAAAAACAGGTCCCTTCGCGTTCTGCCTAAACACCTTTAAAGTGTACTAATGTTGAGCAGAGATACTATACAGTAGATCACCGTAGATATCCAGTAATTAAGATAAGCTAGGCTAATCAACAACCTTCAATATACCCTCAAACTACAACCAGAGGCGTGACAAATGCTTCAGTGAGTTTGTCCGACTGTGTGAGAAGCTAAAATAGTTAATTTGCCCCAAAACAGAACAAGTTTGGGCGAATTGGCCAACATACAGTATGTTTGCCAGATTTGGCAGTGTGGATTTGAGAGATTTAGCACAACGTTGGGCCAGAGTCGACCCTCAGAGTTTTGGTACGTTATTAATTATGAGTCTGGCATGAATGTGGCAACAACATGTGCTAGATTTTTGTCAGTTTGGCACAGCATGTTTGGCTGCCTGGGTAACTTGTTTGGCTTATTTTTCCCCAAAGAAGACTTTATAACCTATAAAGGAGGATAAATACATATACTTAATTTGCAATTTATAAGGTGGACAAAGTGGATTTAATTACACAGATAATCTCTCTCATATGAACACGACACTATACTTATGGTCCATTTTCCTATTTGTAATCATACACTTACATCATACAGGATATAACATACTTCACAGTGATGTACATGAATGTGATTAGCTGAAAGACATTGGACTTTGTAAACAGTTAATCTAAGTATGAATGATATATTATATAAGTAAATAAACTGCTTTTAAGACTATTCTATGTCAATTAGAAACCACGTAGTGTCGTGCTAGATGGAAAAATGCTGTTTTTTTTGTTCAGACAAAAGATTTCTTGTTATTTTTGATTGATAAGACATTTGAAATTGATTCATAAAGTGGCTTTAGAACAATTTAGAAAGTTATAAAGCTTTAGCTGGTGTAAATTCATCATTCATCACTGCATAAATATGTAATGAAACACGTAACTCATGCTGGTAATTTGCTAAATCCATTACAAGGAGAGTGTTGCTGGGCATTTCTTCTTAATTTAATTCTCTCGTGACTTTCCCCCTTTGTTGTTTGCTTCAACATAAGTAGATTTCACACGCTTCCCGTTCTGGTCGTGTTGAGTTTGGTCCTGAAGAGGCAAACATGTTGATAGTGAGTGGAGGAGACGCCGAGCTCAACATGCAGCCGGAGGACGGAGGGAGAAGGAGGTGTGACGTCCAGTCTGTCACACTAATCTACAAGTCTGTGACCCCACATAACACTGCAAGTGTTGTGGACACACACACACATTCCTGGCGGCTCCCCGCTCTCTGATAGATGGCCGTAGTTAATGAAGCGCTGCTTTTGAAGTAGATAAGATGCGGAGAGAAGAGAGGCTAGAAAATGCTAATGTCATTATGTGGTGAGGGCGAGGGCTACGCCGGAAGGCATTGGAGGGAAGTTATGCATGTAAGTGTGAGTGTGTGTTTCATGGGGTTGGACTCATATGAGCTTTTTGAAGTCCAATCCTGATGTATTTTTAAATGAAACTGACAAGACTGTGTTTTATGCCCGTAGTCAGTATCTTTGAGTTTGGACCGTTTTCATGCCAAAAGCTCCCACTTGCACTTTTTTTGCCAAATTCTTATTCCTGTCATTTAGACCATAAAACTCACAGGGTAATAGGCTACTACTACTACTCCTACTGCTGCTACTGATGATAATGGTGATAATACACATCCAAACAGTATGTAAAATAGGGCTGTCAATCGTTTAAAATATTTAATCGCAATTAATCGCATGATGGTACATAGTTAATCGTGATTAATCGCAAATTAATCTGTTCAAAATGCACCTTAAAATGAGATTTGTCAAGTATTTAATACTCTTATCAACATGGGAGTAGGCTGGAAGGCAATCTGTGATGAGTGTTTTATCTGCTTTAGTATGCATTGCAAACACATAACAAATGGTTACAGTTGGGATTTTCTTTAAAGTTCTCTTTCTCTTTCTTATCTTACTCTTTTTATGCCTCCGCGCCGGCGATAGCTATTACCAAAGGCATTATATTTTGGGTTGTCCGTCCGTCCATCCCATTCTAGTCGACACAATATCTCAGGAACTCTTCAAATTTGGCACAAATGTCCACCTGGACTCAAAGATGAACTGATTACACTTTGGGGGTCAAAGGTCAAGGTCACTGTGACCTCACAAAACATATTTTTGGAAATAACTCAAGAATTCATATGATAATTATCACAATTTCACACAAATGTCTATTTAATATGATAAAATGATGAAGTGATGACATCCTGGGCAGACATGTAATGTAAACTGCAACTTGACTGGTTGGCGGAGGCGTACAACCGTGAGGCAGCAATTGTAGTTTTTAGATTAGTTGAGAAGTCGGCGACTTTGTTTAAACATCAAAAACATTGCATTTAAAGTAATGTACAGAAAAACAGTGATTTTAATGAATGGAGGCTTAATTCTGACCAGTTAGTGACATTTAGAAATCCCCAGATAGTTTCTGGTCCGTCTGAAAGTCATCTTGAGCAGCCGGGGACTACGACCCAGGAACCAAATCTGGAACCAAGTTCCTGGGGTCAAAAAGGGCCAGTGGATATATCTTGTAATCCATCTTCTCTTTCACAATACGTGTAGAAGTATGTTGACACTTTCCTTTTACTTTTGTCTACCTCTGGTCTGTGGTCGTTTGTCATGGTTTGGCCTCGGCCTCTTAGTTCCAGTTAAGTCACTGATGTTTGTGTGGCTGAATGTGAACAAATCCCTGCTGCCAAAATCTTATTGAACGTCTTCAGGGAAGAATTGAGGCTGTTATAGCAGCAGATGAATGCCCATAGTTTTGACAACATGAGTGAGAGGTTCATCTTTGGGTGTCCACATACTTTTGCCTGTGTAGCATAAAAACACTCGAGCCAGTTCATCATCATTTTTCCTCTCCACAACCGGATGCAGCATCTCCTCTGAACCAACCGGTGCCGTGACAAGCGCATCATGAATGCACAAACAGCGGCATGCACAGACACACACATGAAATATACATGTGACATGACATGCAGAGGCGGAGAGAGACCGTGACTGTGAAAAAAGGGACCATTTCGCTCTGCAGTTTAACACATCCATTGATGGAAAGAGCTGCAGAAACTCTTTCATCTTTAGTGTGTGCAAATATGGAGTTTTCCCAATTATGCGGCACTCCCTCGGTCTCATACACACTCACACTCGCACACACACACACACAGCTAATCACCTCAGATTAGTGTGTGACTGAACACCTCCCCAGCCTGTCACAAAGACACTCCTTATGAATATTAAACACAAATTCAGACTGCGTGTGTGTGTTCTCTCCTGACATATGGCTGCTTACAGGTGCCTTATGTAATCTGTCACCGAGTGTGTGGATAACAATGGCCTTTACCTGTGTGAGTGACAGAGCTGATGTTTATAGTGTGTGTGTGTGTGTGTGTGTTTGTGTGTGTGTGTGATACCTAGCCAGGCTGTGATGGCCTCTTTAATTCCCTCTGTGATTGATTCCCCACTCGTCTCCTTCTCCTCGGTGCTGACATCGAGAGAGCGCATGCACAACAACCAGGAAGTAAATTACCTTCAGCTGACAGCATCTTACGGGATCCACATTTCCCAGCAGGCTTTGCTGATGCCAACAGATGCCTCTCTCTGTCTCGCACTTGCACACAGAAGCGATGCACTCTACACAGGCTAGAAGATGCATGCAGCATCATGAGGATGTACGGTTGTGGATGTATTCAGACATCCGTGTACAGTCCGTGTCCGCCCACACGCAGCTAACACAACTACTACATGTATGATTTAGTGAGCCAGCTCAAGTGTTCTTATTTTTTACATTAAATTCCCTTTTATCCGCTAAAACATATAGGAGGTAACCTCACTGACATGTATTTAAATAATAATAATGTACAACCACACTAGTGACTCTGTGAGACTGCCCTTAGACTCTGATGTTCACCGTCTTCGTTTAAAGTGTTATGGTACGTGTCCAGTCGCCTCGCTTGATGGGCTGCCACGAGGCACTAGGCAGCTGATTGGACGAACGCTTTCACTCGCTGCTCCCAGATTTCAAACATGGCAGCTCGTTTGGAAACTTTTTCTCATATATTACGAAAATAGTTCACCAAAATGTATTTCTGAAAAAATATTTTAGGCGAGAAAAAAGTCATAATGAATCTTTATTTTAGATCGATAACGGTTTGTTTAAAGGTTTCTCGGGAGTTTCCAGAGGACGCGAGTCGTGCCGGATGCCACTGATTTGACTAAAGTACCCTAGACCTCAAGTTTATGAAAATGAGGAGCGGCCGACGTGACGCTCCGTCTCTTGAATCGCACCGCTGCGCTACCAGAATGCATTGCAATGCTGCTCACATAGACAATGAATGGGAAGCGTGGACAAAGTACATCTGCTTTTTTAGCTGCTTTTGTTGTTCTTCATTTTTAACAAATTAAACCAGATACAAGCAGTTTCCAGTTGCTTTTTCATGAGCTGAATTGACCGTATTGTTATTGTTAGAATATATTTTGACAGTTTTAGGAGCCATTATGTCACCGGTTTGTTGACAGTTCTGGAGTTCACCATGTGGGAGATATCCACTGTAGGTAAAAGCACGTTGGAGAAGATGTCGGCTTCTGCAGAGTATATATCAAAACGTATTCCTTCCTATAACACGGCTTTACCTTCATCCATTAGAGGTGAGTGCGGGTAGACTTTTTGAGAAGTTTATTGAAGAGGTTGACCTGCAAATTCAAAAAGTTATATTAGTTTCTGGATGGGAAAAACTTTAAAGCTCAATATCTCCGACTTAAACTCCGACTGCAGATGGAGCCTCTCCTCCCGTTCCAGCTCCATCACCAGCGTACTCTATCTTCTTGATAATGAGCCTCAATAACTGGACGCTTTCCATAACTCCGGCTCGCCATAACCTCCCTCCTTCGTTTTCCACCCGGCCAACGGGAAACTTCGTGATGATGAATGAGTCTTTTTTAAAAAGATATCAAATATTCATCTGCCCCCAAACTCTTGAATGAAAAACTGAGAATATATCATTCACAGAGCGCTCATTTTTACTTTCCCCTACTCCCAAATTCTGAATTCACTTATCCCCGACAAGCAGCGAGGCTCAGAAAGCAGCCGGGTATGAATTATCTTGCAGATTGTTTTATGCATGACGGTTAAGTGTGAGATTCTTTTGACTGATGGGAAGCAAATCAGTTTCCAAAAAAGCTTTCTTAGTCATGATTACAGTTGCCTGAGGTGCATTATTTTTGGACCTTTGCTATGATTGGGAAGAAAACAAGAAGGGGGGAAATCTTATTTTTTATTCTACATTTTAAGACTTAGCAGGAAGCATTTTTGGAAACAGACTTTTGAGGAATAAGGGATGTGTTTGTGTGTGTTGGGGGAGGAGGAGGAGGAGTGATGGAGAGGTCTGAAGGTGGGTACGAAGGTGTTGTGTGTCTGCGGCTTCAGGCTGTATATGATGCACATTCACACACCTGGTAACCCCGAGGGACAGCTCTGCAAATTAGAAGTCTAACCTCGACGCAACCTTTCCTCTCACCCCGTCTCTCCCTTTTCTGTCCTTTTCCCACCCTCTTCCCCTCATAACTTCACATTTGGGAAAAAATCCTCATCTATTATGTAGACCTACAAATTAATAAAAGACATAGTAAGATGATGTTATTAAGTAAAAAGGGAATAAATGGAACAAGATATGCTTTTTTACTTTTTTAACATAATTCAACTATTTTGTCCATCATTTTCATACTTTCATATTTTAGGTGTTATTTCACCATCTTCTAAAGATTATGAGCATGAAAAATAGGTTTTCTAGGAAATATAATTATTTAAAATTTAGCATCTGCAGACTGTTTAGCTGTAAAATGAGAAAGTGTGTGACCCGGCAGCCATGTTGAGATAAGTTGAGGAAATACCAAGAACCGCCCACCAGCCAGGTCAGCCAATAGGAACGCTCTCTCCCTGTGATTGGTCAAAGTCTCCCAGCACGGTTTTAAAGCCTGAAAACAGAGCCATGAGGAGGTGAAGAAGTCTAGTTTTCTCAGAACACTTGAATTACGATTTTATTTTTTTATATTTGCCTACTGCAGGTTTAAGTCTCGATCGCTTATTGCGATTTTAAACATTTTTGCGATATGCTGAGTATTGCGATAAGATATATCGCAATATATGCTGCGATTTATTGCCTTTTTTCAAATACAAATAATGCGGTTTGTCAACACCTGTTTTATCTAATAAGATACAGTTTTCAGTCTGTTCATCTCAGAGTTTTCATTCACATATCTTGAGGTCAGAGGGACAGTTTTTCCTCTCCAAAATATAGCTTAAGTTTGGAGCGTTATTTAGCTAGATAGCATTATATTTCTAGTTTCTATATGATCCCACTATCTTCACTCTAGCTTTAACACTGAGCCCGCTACAACGTCTGAAAGACAGAATAGTGCCGGCCGCCGTTGAATTGTTAAGAAGTCAATAGTTAATAGTCAACTTCTGCTCAGTATGAGGCTGCTCCACTTCCTGGATTGTAATAAATGATGTCCATGAACGTGAACTGGGGCGACAATGCCAATTAGTATGAACTGATTTTTTTTTATATTCTCAGCAGATATTTGTCTCTTTTATCGACTATTTCTCTTGGCAAGTA
>CAKALG010023581.1:3832-15782 GCA_916700815.1 Helicolenus hilgendorfi
TGTGACCTCCATTGGCCCTTCCACTTTACTCCCCAAGCCCAGTTTGGCATCCCAAACCTTAACTGGTGTGTAGTTGAGATCAAAATGAAGGTTAGGTTTGAAGATGGGTGTGGTCCGAGCAAGGGCGCTGGAGGAAGGGGGGTAGGAAGTGGGGAAAAGGCCCACCACTTCACTCCTCTGGCTCGATTTGGCATCATGGCTGGTGTGATCCCATCTCAAGGTGGGCTCTAGTTTAGGATAACCGGCCATCTTGATGTTACTCTAAGGTTTTACCGCACACAGTTCAGCCTCTCTCCTGTTTTGTTTGTTTTAAACATCAGTGAATCTCCTGGTTCTCTACTCTTGTGTTTCCCAGTTAGCTGGAAAAGCTCTGATACATCAGTACCTCAGAGTTAGCTGATAAATGCATTGCATTTACAGACTAACTTACGATTTTGGAAGCTGTCCTTTCTAAGTTTATAGGACTGCACATGTACTATTCCAGCAGATTTTGGGTCACTTTGCACTTTTAGTGACATTTCCAAATAAGAAATAATGAATGCAAAAATAAATTTTAAAATGTGTTCAGGTGAATGAATCCATGTACCAATAATGAAACCAACAACACTGGAGCAAAATACCTGTATCTCACTTCCTATCTGTTTTGGGGAAATATCAGTCAAAGGTATAAATCACAGAGAGGGAAGACAAATGAACGGGTTATGTCGGCCTTAGTTCAGACTTGCTGCCGCTCTGTGTTTGCGTGCGTGCATGTGTGACCTTCGGAAGGGCAGGAAGAGTAACTGGGGAGCTGGCTTTGACTGCGGCACATCGATCGTGGACCCCTGCATTCTCCTGCTCAACAGTCACTCTTCGTACACACACACACACACACACACACACGCTCGCCTCATTGACCAAATAGACTTACATATGACTGACGGGGCCAATTTCTCTCCCTTTCCTCCCCTTGCTAATTTATGGCCATTGATCTATACCGGCCTGAATTTATATACACTCATCATGCTCTCTGGCTTTCTCTCTCTCACTCTCTCTCTTTTCACACACACACACACACACACACAGGTCTTTTGTGTGGTTTACAATGCGGTGCACTGACACATGCTCCTGCTGTCTCAGCACAAGTGGCGCGAAGAAAGTACAAGAACATGCTGAAGGACTCGGGAAGTGTGTGAACTTGAGCTAATGGTTTTTCTTTTGTGTGTGCTGCACGTGCTGGTGTCATTTTCAGAACCTGATTATGTCATGAGTGAAATGACATGCATGCATATTACCAGTAGTACAGAGGTCAGGGTCAACTATAGAGCAGCACCTCTGGAGCTAATGGGGCTTCAGCAGCATCCAGACATTGAAACGTCACCCTCTGTCTTTAACAGTGTTTCTCTTCCTGTCTATTCTGTCCATCCAGGTACGTCTCCACACTCAGCAGACAGCCAGGGGGTGGGTGAGAGCGAGCGGAGCAGGGAGCAGATTCTCCAGACCCTGAGTGACCTGTCAAGAGGGTTCCAGGACATTGCAGACCGCTGTCTCCTGGTATTGCACCTGGAGGTCAGGTATGAAGGAGAAACTCACCCACACTTGACAGTGCAGAGATGAAAACACACGTAGAGGGGTTTTATATGGTGTTGTTACATTTATCTTACTGTGGACAGATGGCCTCAGATCCTCTGGCAGAACCATGTCTCAGTGTTAGGACTATGAATTATTGGGAATGCTTGCTTTTATTTGTTAAAACACTTTTAACCCAGTCAAAATGAAGTGTATAAGGCAATTAGATCGATTTCTCTTATTTAATTGAATATATTTATAAAACATGTGTTGTGCAATAAAACAACCACACCCATTGTTTTCTCTTTTTTTAACACTTTTTTTATTAGATTTTCAAGAAACATAAAATTACAATATATAAAAAACAAAAAGAAATAAATGAATAATAATAAAAACATATATTCAAATAAATAAATACAAATAAAAAAGGAACGTTTCTCCTACAGCGAGTAATCACCAAGGTCCAGTTTCCTCCCACCAGTTACTTTCCTTTGTCTGTATGTTCCAGATAATTTCTAAAATGACCCCATACTTTTTAAATAGTTCATGTTTTCCCTTAATGTAGTAGGTCTTTTTTCCTAAGGATATACATGCAGACAGTTCTTTTAGCACCTATAGTTTCCTTTGTAAGCCCACACGCTGGCGGCATCTTGATGCACGCCATCGTGTGTCGATGAGCTTCAAGTTAAGATGTGCCTCTGTCTTCTTTTCCTGGGTTGATGCGTGTTTACTCAACAGAAAAAAAAGCAGCATATTTAATTTAATTTACTCCCCACATCCCAGCTAGTGCACCTTGATTAGTATCTCTGTCTGTATCATTGAGTTGGGTGTGTAGTCTACTATGCATGTGCATCAAATGATGCGAGCAGCCAGTGCGTTGCACTTTCATCTTCTCGATGTGGAATCAGTCTATCGATATTACTCACTCGTGTCACTTCCCAGCTGAATGAAACACAGATTGTTACGGTATGACTTTAAATCATTTACCACCCAGTCACCATGATCGTACTAGCACAAGCTTAGAGGACATGTTATTAAATCATATGGACAAAATTCATCAGTAGCGCCCATAAATGCAAGTTCAGGAGTTCAGTTTATACTTTGTCTTGAATATGTGTTTGTGTGAATGTCAATAACCAAGTTAATTTACCACACCATATACTTTCTACCCCTCACCACCACTAATAGTCCTCCATCATCGCTCTCCCTTTCTTTCCATCCCTCCATGTACCGCCATCTCCCCGTAGACTATTGTATAGCTTATGCAATATTGTTTATGATTTCAGTAGAAAACCCTCCCTGAGGCTGATGTCTAGCTATATGCTACACTCCATTGACTCTCCCCATCTAGCGAATTTCCCCTGATAGTGGTACCAGTTAAATGAAGCCATGAGGAAGAGAGCAAGAGGGGAGGGAGGGAGGAGGAGGAGGAGGAGGAGGAGATGAGTGTGGAGGTTGAAGTGATGGTGGGGTTAAAGAAGAGAGATACAGTAGCTAAGTGGGAGAAATGATTGAATAGAGAGAGAGAGAGAGAGAGAGAGAGAGAGAGAGAGAGAGAGAGAGAGAGATAGAGAGAGATGGAAGTGAGAGGGAGGCATTGAAAATGTGGTGTAGTTGTTGGCTTTGCCTCAGGGGGAAGAGACATTCACCCATATCATTTCATACCTTTCTGCTCCCGGCACTGTGATGATGGAATTATGAGAGTATTGACACCTTAAGTCTAGACAGAAATGAATCTTCTTTAGACATAAAGGACCTCCGACTAAGATGGAGGGTTTTTAAATCAGCAGAAAGATGTAGCACAGTGTTAAAAGATCTGTTCAAATCCACATCCTAAATATAGTATTAAAGATATGTGTTACCATGGGCATAAAATGTTAACGTATACTAACTAGAGGTAGTATTTCTTTTCTTTTTTGCTTCATAAGATCATGTTTTTTTTTAATTTAGAGCCAAAAATGGAATGCTACTTAAAGTCTGGGTAAAGTAGAATCTGAGATTTATTTCTAAACACATTATACATGTTAGAAAATAAGTGTGAAAAGACGGTGAACTATGGCCCCGTTCAGACCTGGTTCTAACATGCGGCCTGAGCGATCGGATCACAAGTGGACAGCTCGAAGTACAGGAGTGAACGCACTCAAGACGCATTGAGATCCGATCACTCAGACCCCGCTACTTAGCATGTTAAGTATGCTAAGTAGCGGGCAGCAGTGTCGTATATTACTGTAACTGTACACATGTAATCAACCCTCACCCGCGATTGGGCGTGGTTTCCAGTGTTTATTTTTTCACGATTTCGAAACCTAATTTATTATACTTGCCGATTTTTTTAATCATTCAAAGTTGTCTGGGTGGTTAATAACACATTTTTCTGCGGTGTGACAAACTCAGAACATATTTATTATTGCTTTACCGAGACTTTAAAAGCTATCAAAAATGTAAAAAGAATTTAAAAACAAACATGTTATTTGACAGTTATGACATTTTCTGGTATTGGGTGTCTTGTAAAGTTAAATCAGCCTCGTTCGTGGCAGTTGGATATGAACCTATTTACAAAAGAATATGTGTAATTTTCCCAGCCAAGAAAAGTGAATAGAAAACCCTCGAGCACAGTTCTTAAGCCACAAACAAATACTCCACCGAATCTGTTTACATGGCCAAGGGCACACATCCGTGTTTGTTCCACGTCTTCAGTCAACCTTCCCTGAAAAGAAATCTAGATAAAATGAATAACGAAACGTCTAAAATGCAGTATTTTATGATGAGCTTCTCTGGCATACACTCTGTTAATATTAATAAAGGCTTTTATAGGAGCAATGCGCCGTTGTTTTTGGACATGAAGGACCCGTAGTATGAAGGAGACTCAGAAATCCTCAGACTGTTTTGTTTCAATACAAAAGCCTGAAGTGGAAGACTTTTTTATAGGCTGCAAATTTAGTTGATATAAAGACTTGTACGACACACTGTGCTCTTCAGATTGCCCTTAACTAATCAGATTTCTTGGCTGAATAGTATCCAGCAGTGATGTAGCGGCAGCTGAATAAGTGGATATGTTATGAGTACTCTAAACATAATGATTTCTTATTAAATGACAGGTATTAGAGTAGGTTTATATAAACGCGTCTTGAGAAGTGAGAACACTCGGTGTCGACTAAAGTCTACCTTCTAACTACGTTAAAGTCTAGGGACTTATTCTAAGGAATAATACACCTCATACATTCACACCTCTTCACAGTATACGAGGCTCTTTTCTTTCTTCTTCAGCAGTTTAATAACAAGATCTGAAATGGAAAGAGAACAAAGTCTAATTTTCCACTTTCTCTTCTCCATCCCTCAACTTCACCATCCTCCAAACGTCTCCATCCAGGGTGCATTGTTTCCATTACCTGATCCCCCTGGCCAAGCAGGGCAACTATGCCATCGTGGCTAATGTGGAGAGCATGGACTACGACCCGCTGGTGGTCAAACTGAACAAGGACATCTCGGCCATAGAGGAGACCATGGGGGCCGCCCTGCAGCAGCACAAGTTCCAGTACATCTTTGAAGGTCAGCACGAACCCGTGGTGGAGTTTAAACAGCTGCCTGACAAATACCGTCAACCGACAAGCAGAAGTTAATTCGTGTCATGTGGATTCACAGAGGTTGTTAAAGGGGATATATCATGCTCATTTTTAGGTTCATACTTGTATTTTGGGTTTCTACTAGAACATGTTTACATGCTTTATTGTTCAAAAAACACTTTTTTTCCCTCATACTGTCTGTCTGAATATACCTGTATTCACCCTCTGTCTGAAACGCTCCGTTTTAGCGCCTGTCTCTTTAAGAACCCCTCCCGAAAAAGCCCAGTCTGCTCCGATTGGCTTGCGAGAAAAATGTAGTGCACCTTAGGCTTGGGCGGTATTACGGTATCCCAGTCTATTTAGAAATCCAGACGGTATGATTTTCAATACCGTCATAAATACAGACGCTGCACTTTTTATGATGCTCTATTGATGCAATGTATTGTAGTGCACAGCATGCGCCACCACAGTCGGTCTCTATGGTGTAACAGGCAGCAGAGCTCAGAAAGATGGCGACCGGGTTTAGTCTGTGAATGTAGCAGTGCCGTGTGTGCACAGTTTAGGCTATTCGTCGATGAATAAATGCTACAAGTTTCGTGTCTTGCTCGGCACCTGCTGATTAAAGTGAAACGGGTTAGCCCCGATGTTAGCGAGAACTTCAGCTCTAGGTCTTTGAGATGGGCTGGCTTTTAAGGTCGACCAGATCATTTGAGTGACAAGCCGCTCCCTCGAGTTTTGCGCAGCACAAGCAGTGAAAAAGTGAGTTTTTCATGATGTGTCCCCTTTAAGTACCTGAGTCTAATGTTTAAATGTGGTTGACAGAAGATGCTTTACCCTTCTTCTTTCTATTCCCATCTGCTTCTCCCATGATGCCCTTGACAGTCATCATTTTCTCTCCTCTCACTAGGTCTGGGTCATCTGATCTCCTGTATCCTAATCAACGGGGCCCAGTACTTTAAGAGGATCAGCGAGTCTGGCATCAAGAAGATGTGCAGGAACATCTTCGTCCTCCAGCAGAACCTCACCAACATCACCATGTCGAGGGAGGCCGACCTCGACTTCGCCAGGTAAGAGTCTTTTTTTTGATTGCGGTTCAGCTGGAGCGGCTCACAACAGGAATACACCTCAACCAGAAAGCCTGTACTTGTATGTGCACTTAGTTTTCCACCAGTTTGTAAAGGCTCGTAACCTTGGACTAGAGTAGCTGGCAGCGGATATTTTGTGCAGATAGTCTCTAAATTGTCGTGCTCTTGCCAATAAAGTGCTTGCTATTTTTTCCCCTTGAGTTTTGCAGTTGTCATGGTGATAAAGACTTTCCCTTAAAACCCAAGATAATACTAATCTTATAGATAATAACACGAGCACGTATTAATATGTTGGAGTCTGTACTAGAGGGTAATGATACAATTTCTTAATTATATACATCAAATATAAAACTGAGTTAACTGTATCATGAAGTCATCAAATCATAAATAGACAATACTTTAAAATCAGATGATGTATCGGTCCAACCCTGCTACACACCTGCACAGACACACACAGACACGCACAACGTCCTCAAGTTCAGACAGCAGCCGTGTCAATGCACGAAGCAGACAGATGGTCAAACAGATTGTCAAGCACACTCTGTGTCTGTGTGTCTGTGTGTCTGTGTGTGTGTGTGTCGTCGGGAGTTTATTTCTTATTCATACATTTATATTTTGTGAGTCTACCTGCTGTTGCCCAGCGATGTCCATCCCTGACAGGCATGGGGGAAATCAGCGCTCCGATATGTTTGTGAAAAAGAAGAAGAAGGAGGGAGAAAGCGAGAAGAAGACATAAAAGAGAAGGCTGATTCATGGTGTTCATGTGTGTGTTTTTTTTTTTTCCGTCTTTCAGAAGCTTGTGTCCTTGACAGGAGAGCGAGCGTGTGTGAGAGGAAGGGTGATGGAAAAGATGGAGAAAGAAAAGGAGGGCTTGGGGGGGAGGAAAATTGAAAAACGAAGTGAAAGGAAGTTGTATAAAGATGTCTTTCACAGGGAGAAGGCATAGAATGAGAGTCGGAGAGGACGGCGTGGATAGAAGATAGCGGAGATGAAAGTGAGAAAGGCACAGATAGATAGCAAGAAAAGGAGGAAGATGAGATATGGAAAGAGTATCAGAGGAGAAAGAAAACTTTGTTACTTTATTACTACTTTGTTTTCAGCCTCTCCGTGAGTCTCTTTCTATTTCCTTCCCTATCTTGCTTTTTCTCTTTTCCTCATATTTCTCATATTACATTATTTTGATGAAGTAGCAAAAGGAGTAGAACATGTGCCCTGTTCAAAAAAAAAAAATCCACTTTAAATTGGTCTAAAAACAGAATGTTTCGGCCATGACCTGATGAAGGTTTTGATGAAATCCAACATTCAGCTTTTGAGAACAAAAAAAAAAAACCTAAGCTACCTTTCCTAACCTCAGTGTCCCTTCATCTAATATTATTATGAAGCTGCAACGATTAGTCGACTAATCGATTAGTTGATGAACAGAAAAACAATCACCAACTATTTTGATAATCGATTCATTGTTAAAGTCATTTTTCATGCAAAAATGGCAGAAAATGCTGTTTACCTCAAATATGAAGAATTTTTTTTTACATCATATTAATCTGAATATCTTTGAGTTTTGGACTGACAGTATAAGACAGTTAAAGACATCACCTTGGAATTAAAGGGGGCTTTCACAAGCAAACATTTGGTTTGTTTTAATCGAACTCTGGTACGGTTCAGCCCCTGGTGCGGGACCAAAACAAACGGTCCGAGGTGGTCCAGACATTTGGGCCAAAGAGAACATACAGAATATGATAAATAAAGTCCACAAAAACAGTGATGTTTATAAAGTCATTCAAGATAACCTGGAGGAGAAGGGCTCCGTGCACACAGTAGATCAGTGCTGAGTCAAAGTGAAAAAACGTTGACAGCAATATATCAAAGTCTGTGATTCCCTGCATAGAAGTGGCAGCTCTCCAGATGAAAAAGATACATTTTGTCCTTCATACACAATACATATTTTTTTATTTAGCCCGTTTTGATTTGTGCACTGTGAAACCAAACCAGACTAAATAGAAAACGAACCAAAAGTGTCAATTTCACTCCGATTTGTTGTTGTAAAAACGTGTTTACCTGCGCCTGCTATGTTGTGATGTTAAAGAGCTTCTTTTCAAGGCTCTTTATGCGGGGTGTCGTACGTTTGAGTGTACAGGTGCTCTCTGTGTTTAGACCTTGCTATTGTTTATAACGTGCCGCTATTGCGAGCCAAGTTTCCCTCCAGGAAAGTAAACTGAAATGTCCTGAACTGTACTGGATGTGGAGCACCATTGATTAGTATGTTATTTCTACCCTCTGTCAACTTTGATTATGGAGAAATGCCAGTGATGGCTCTTCTGTCTTCTCTCTCCTTCTCCCCGCTCTCTGATTACGAGGCGTGGGCGGTGTGGAGGTGTTGATTGGGAATTGCAGAGCGCATTGTTTACACATTCATGGCTTTTGTGGATTGGCCGGCCTCCGGCTCCAAGACACACCAACACGCACACATACACAACCCCCGCCACACACACACACACATGTGATATGTATCCCTTGCTCTCACCCATGCACAGACACTCCAAGCCAAACCAATCAGCATTTTGAAATCACCATATTTATGTTTAGGACATGAATATTCATAAAGCGTGCTCCGTGGCTCACACCTGTGAGAGGAAGTGACCATACGGCCTGTATGCGAAAGATAAAATTATGCATTTGTGGCTTACCAAAAAGTCATATTTTTAGGCTTTCTTTTAAAAAGACGGACGCTCTGATATACACTCTGTCTCGCATTGTGTGTAGCAAGCAGCAGAGCCAACAGGTTTTTGTTTTGAAAGGTTAAACGCTGATAAATATGGTTTAATACATGATTTTTTTCATTAAACAAAAACACGTCATAGATTTTGGAAGTTGCTTACATCTATTATATTTCAATAAACCTTTTGTTTATGGACGTAGTTATTGAAACTATTTGGATCACGCAAGTCGGAAACAACCCTACGCAGCCACAACTGTAATCTAAGTCTATGTCTATTTGACTGAGTTTGAGCCATGGCATTCACTCTATTAGTGTTAATAAATGCTTTTTTAAAGGCACAATTCATCTTCTTTTTTTGACATGAAGGACCCATAGTGTGGAGACTGTGTAATTCAATACAAGCCTGAAGTGGAAAACTTGTTTATAGGCTGTGTTACTACCAGCTGTTTAAATCTTTTTATACCTCTAAGAGTTGTAAAGCATACTGTATTTAGCACTGTGCTCTTCAGATTGCCCTTAACTATTCAAATTTCTTGGTTGAATTGTATCCAGCAGTAAAAAAAAAAAAGAAATGATCTAGAAGAAATAGCCTGCCTAAAAAATGTGGTTTTGAAAATTTGAAAATTAGTAGCATAAATATAGAGAATTTCTCTCATGTTTCAAAGAATATAAACAACCACCATCTGTGATTGACAAAGTCAATCATTTATTTGGCACCTGAATTCTCTGTATGTCATTGATATTGAGAGATAGACTCCTTGTGATGATTGTTTTTAAGTTGCATGTACACATACAGTTTACAGAGGTGGGACCAAGTCATTGTTTTGCAAATCGCAAGTAGGATAAGTGTCAAGTCTTTGCACTCGAGTCCTAAACAAGTCATAATTCACTCTTCACCAAATGTAATGCCATTTAAGTCTCCGTCTGTAATTTTCGACCTGCACATTTTGCATACTGCAATTCATTTTTTGTTGACCGCAGCGTAGTTTTTGTACGCGAACGAAATTATCTTTCGATAATTTTTTTCCAACTAACATACTTGGGTGGATGCTGTCGGATTGGTTCAAACAAAGTGGATCTAGGGAATTAAGTGTCGACTTGCTGGGCATGAATAGCGTTCATAGTAGTTGTAGTCATAGTAGTTGATTCAGGAAATGAAAGGAAATTTCTTGATTTGTGGCACAATTTTAAAATAACATGCTTTTCATCTATAGGCTTTGGGGAAGGTATCAGGTAGTTTCAAGTCAAAGGGCTCAAGTCCAAGTGAAGTCACTGGTGTTCAAATCCATAACAAGCTGCAAGTCTTGGATTGGATCTTGGAACTGATCTTGTCAAGTCGAGTCTAAAGTCATCACTCGAGTTCACACCTCAGCTGTGTGCGTAGCATGATGAAACACATAACAGATTGCTGTAAAGATGCTGAGACATGGCCAACCAGAATGAGCAGTGAAAGCAGTCTGAGGAAGACGGACTAAAAGCAGAATATTCATCAGTATTTTATTACCACCTCCGGAGAAACACGAGTGAAATGAGGAGAGGAAGTCATCACAGCAGGAAGCCTGCTTTTGAGAAAGACTGCAGATGCTCGCCTGTGTATCCATGTACTTTTATGTTCCTGTGAGTGTATGTGTGTGTGTGTATGTGTGCATATTTGTGTGTGTGTGTGTTTGGGCTGTTTTTCTGAATCTATGGGAAAGGGAGAGACGAGAGAGACCTGGACAAGGGCACAGTAATAACCATTGATCTGAGTTAAAACTAAGGAGAGGCCCGGTAACCAGCACTGCAGAACTCATGAACACACACACACACACACACACACACACACACACACACACACACACACACACACACACACACTCCCCTCTCTCTCTCTCTCTCTCTCTCATAGATTGTGAAAAAGGATGGGCAAACAGTGCCACCTTGTGGCCGAATCATGTTTATATACAGTATACTACTGTGAGAACCTACAGTATGTCAGTTGTTGAGGTTGTTGTTGTTGTTGGCAGGGTGTTAAAACTCACATAATGTGTGTGCGTGAGCATGTGTGTTTGTATGGAAACGTCCTATGGCGGTCTCTTGTCTCTCAGTCGGATGTTTGGCAGAGATATCAGCTCGTGGGTCAAGGTCACACACACACCTGACCACTAACACACAAGTGGACACACACAGACCATCTGCTCAGGGGCTCAGTCCATGCGTGTGTGTGTGTGTGCGTGTGTGTGTATTGACTGCGCCCACAACCTTGTCACTCCATTGATCTCCTCTCATTGTCCTATGTGTCCACCTCTCTCTCTCCTTATGCTGATTTCTGGTTTCCTGACAGAAGCAGAGTTGAGATAAAGGTGATGTTGTCGGTGAGTCAGAAGAAGCCACAATAGTCGTAAAGAAAACACAACAAAACTTTCAAAAAACTTAGTGTTGCCTGGCAACAATCCACTCCAGCCTAAAATAATTAGCTGTCACTGAGATTTGAAATCTAAGCACACATTGTTTGCTTGGATGTTGTTTGCTACTGGTAGCACTGCTTGGTTAACAAGTGACCTTACCGCCTAAAAAAAAAAAAAAACTTTTTTGTTTTTCTTCTTTTTTTACCTGTCATCCAATTTCATTCTGCTCTGCACATGTTTATGATCGTTTCAGCACTAGCTGCTTCAGATCAAGTAGGGACCGCTTAATGTTATGAGTCTACTGGTTGCCAAAGCATAGGATCATGGGAAAATACGTCAGCATTCAAATAAACACATGGATTCAGCCTCAAATTATCATTCTGTTAGAATAAGCTTGCAGCACGCCAGTAGACAGTGCAACAACGTGTGTGTACGCAACAATGTCCTACAGCAAATGTAAATGTAAATAAATATGTACCTGTTTTGTCTGTGTAAATATATTCTATTTCTGGCGCAGCAGCATTTAGGTTATGTTTTTCCAGACGCACTAACACAACCACACATACGGCGGAGCTCTGAGCTGCCCGGTGACCCGTGTAGGCAGGTTGCAGCGCTGTCATAACATCCCTAGCTAACTCACAAGCCCCCTTA
>CAKALG010023585.1:0-17960 GCA_916700815.1 Helicolenus hilgendorfi
GGGGTCTGGAGGGGCCGAGGGCCCCCACCCTTGGGACCACCACATCTGGATCCTGCTAAGGGTCAAGGCTTCTCCTGCCTGAGGCCAGTTCAGACTCGTGTAATTAAGGGAGACACCTTGTTTAACTCTTCACTGACTGGTTTGGTTTCTTTTTTTTGTTGTTTTTCTATACATTCCAGTGTCTGAGGTTTTCATATGGGCATTTTTTTTTTAGGGAGACAAGTGATAAAGTGGCAAATTAAAGAGGTGCTTAATATTTGACCCCGAGTTGGTGATTCATACAGCGCTTTATGACCAGCAACACAACCACATCTCTTAAAACACCTCATTCCTTTTAGTTTTATACTGCGATGTGCGTCTTTGGATTCATGTCATCAGGTTCCATTAATAAAAATGTAAGCTTACCCCTCCAAAATCAGTGTTGGTTGTGTAAATAATTTAAATGCAGTTTTATGAAATACCTCTGAAAAATGTCCAAGATGCTTTTCAAATGACACAAAACCCTCATGTTTTCCTGAGAAGTCTGATTTTCTAATCAAACATCCTCTTGCCAGCAGCAGCTTGCCTCAGCCCAGATCTCTCTCCCTCTCTGTACGAACATACCTGCAATCCCAGTCATAGAGCTTATTAGGACGACTGGGGGTCCAGGACCTACCAAGACCATAATGAATACAGTGGTAACAAACATTTTGGAAGGCCAATAAACAGATGCAAGTTGGTTTACACAACGAACCACAGAACATCTGGCTTGACGCTGGAACTAGACAGCCAGACATTTCTTCCTTACACCACGAGCCAGTAGCTCCTCAGTCTCTCCGCTGGGGCAACCAGCCAGAGGTGGGCGGACACTATGGAGTTTATGTTCAGCAGCCTTTCAATTGTTAGGCCCTGCCTTTCTGTTTTAGCTTATAGGGAGATTTACTGAGATTTAGTGCATGGAGACTTTGGTCACGAGTGGGTATTATGAGTTTTATTTGTCACATAGGTCTAACAATCTGTCAAAATGGAAATATAAAAGGGGACTTCAACTTTAAGAGGTTTCTTTAAACAGGCACATTTCTGTTATAAGTGTGTTGAGTATTCAGCTTCCTGCCAAGGTGACACTTTCCCAAAACAAGTACAAGCAGCTCACAACAAGTGTGCTGTATGCTCAGAGTTGCCAACAGCATCTCTTCTGATTCCTTACATGTTTTAAATGGGGAATATCAACTTCTGCCCTCCAAGAGGCGATTCAGAGTCCCTACATTTAACCTGCATCAGGCTAAAGAACAGGCTTTAGTCCATCAGTCCATCTTGTTGCTAAATAATAATTAATGTGCTGCTAAAGACATGCCAAGGTGACACTTTCCCAAAATAAAGTCAACATACATGTGACATTTTCCCCACCATTTTGTTTCTTTTCTTGTGCTTTCGATAAACGTACATTTTTTATAGTGTAGTCTATGAATTTAAGGTTGCTCATGGGTAGGTCATTTGATCAGTCCTGAATTGGGAAATTAAGCATTCAGTACTATTGTGAGAAACTTTTGTGTTATTCTACAAGAAAAGAAATAGTCCCATGCAGTCAATATGAGCACCCTGCTATAACTTTGCTGTTTATTAGACAGCAGACTTGTATTCAGATCATTCCTTCTCTCGGGCTAAAAGACAGCCCGAGTCAAAATACTGAGGGCAAAAAGTGGAGTCTGCAGCAACATAGAAGCACGAACTGTCTGGCCCCTCGCTCTAGGCCATAATTAATTTGAGATTTATTTTTATTGGAGAGTTCCAGTCTCGCCTGGCCTTAACCAAACAAAACCAAATGTTGGGGCCGTGGATTCGCTTGAATGGGGAATATTTCTTTAAAATTCTGTATCGAGGCGTTTCCACATGCTGACCAATATCTCCCTGAATGCGACTGAGCCAGGGAGTGGAGCACTAGCACGCAAACAATGCACGCTATACTCCTGAAGAATAAAGCATAATAAAAAAAAAAAAAACATTATTGGATTCAGAACAAACAGAAAATAATCTAGCAGCAAATCAAAGAAGCTAAATGCAAGCACTGTAAAATTGAAAGTTAACTCCTTCCATGCTTTAAGTCCCACTAACCTCTGTTTGTCCCTCCATGTCTTCTTTATTTTAGGGAGCAGAAAGACTCATTTAAAAAGGTATATTTTCTCCTCAAACATTCCTGCTTTATTCAACTCTCTCACAACAAATCAGGAATTGTTCTGAGCCCTGAAAAGCAGAGTCTCTCTGCAGTGGCACAAACGCTGTGGCTGCATGAAAAGAGCCCTTATTCTCCTTATTGGGGGAAATAAGTCTTCAAAACATTAACAAGTCGCCCTGGAAAAATACCTTGATTATGAAGATATTACCATAGCTCGCTTCTGCACAATGGCTCATTTTAATAAGGCACAATGCGAGCAGTCACTCATGGAAGATTATTATGATGATGGATGTGAGCAAACCCGAATTAAATGCGAGCAAAGTGCACGTTGAACTTGACATTATGTGGGCATTTTATATGGTAATATACGGCTTTATATGAAATATTTAATGGTTTCAGTGCCTCAGATATGTAGCAGTCGCAGGTATTCACACATTGCACCATGTGTGACGTGCGCAACGCAGTTTTCTTTTTATGTGAAAACCAGATGTGCACTGTTTGCTTTATTTACATTCAGAGAGAGAGAGAGAGAGAGAGAGAGAGAGAGAGAGAGAGAGAGAGAGAGAGAGAGAGAGAGAGAGAGAGAGAGAGAGAGAGATTCATGACGTCAAACATAATAATGAGCCATAACAGCAGCATTTTTAAAATTCGACAAAACGTTGAATCGACTCTGGCACTTCAAATAGACCACAGCAGAGCCACATGTCAACAAGTGACTTTACAGCGTAAACAGAGGGGAAAATAACAACATGGCAATCAAATGCAATAAGCCTGGCTTACTTAGTAGTATACGTTTGTAAGAGGCATTTTTTTTATTTTCTCATATAAAATCAGCAAAAGAAGCACTATAAACATTTTATTCTACTTGTTTGATGTAAATAATTGGAGCTACTCATCTGGTTTAATGGATTGATTTAACAGTAAGAATAAGACTGGCAAAACTGTTTTGCATGGTTGGAAAATCATCTGAGTAAAAAAAAAATGAAAGGACCCCAAGTTTGTCCCTCCAACATTACCTGTTTGAAGAGACGGTGGTGTCTTACCTTGACGTAAGACGACGTGTCAGGAACAGTTTGAAACATGTCTACTTGACAGACAGGCCCAAGGGTGCTTAGTGTCCAATGGGCCCTGCGAAAAAAGGAAAAAAAATAGGGAATTAATAATAATTTCATTATAATTATGTATAATATAAATATACGTGTTCCCTTTTAACCTGGTATTTTATTTGTATTATTTTAATGTTTATGTGTCATTTTGCTAAAATGTAAAGCAAAAAAATACATAAAAAAAATATTTTCTTGTTGTCATCAACACATCACTTTGCATGACAGCTACGTGCTGTACAGCAAACATCCAAAACGCACCACATCTGGGTTACCACTTCCACCAAAATAAAGGGAAAGTCAAATAAGCTTAATGCCCCACCACCCCCCTGTATGCCTGACTGAACACATGATCCTTTGATTCATTCATAGAGGCCTCATTTTTCTGCAGAGTGGTCAGAGGTATTAGATACAGGTAGGTTTTTTAATGACCACTGTCTGTACATTAACAACACCAACTTATACACCACTAACCTACTGGTATAACATGGATGAATGACTCCCAGTCGCCCAATAGGAGCTGGGCAACAAGGAGAAGAAGAAGGAGAAGAAGAAGAAGAAAAGGGCCCCATCCCAACCCCCATCACGTTTTCCCCCTAAAGCTTACCACATATTGAAACACTTTTCGCTTTAATAAGTGCAGCTTACAAAGTCTAGGGTGAAAGGGCACTTAGAGGACGGTGTCTTTAGCCCTTCCCTCCCTAAGCAATTATTAGGAAGGCAGTGGCATATATAGCATCACAAATGGCTTGTTATATAGACTGTGTGATAAACGTCTATATTGGCATTCAGGACGCACAGTTCAACATATCTTAAAGGTCCCATATTATGCTAATTTTCAGGTTCATACTTGTATTTTGTGTTTCTACTAGAACATGTTCACATGCTTTAATGTTCAAAAAACACATTATTTTCCTCATACTATCTGCCTGAATATGCCTGTATTTACCCCTCTGTCTGAAAACGCTCCGTTTTAGTGCATTTCAATGGAATTGCAACAGAATTGCGTTGCTAGGCAACAGTTTGGGTCCATGTTTACTTTCCGTCAGCTGATGTCATTTACATACAACTGTAACAGGAAATAAACTGCGACACATTTAGAATGTTTACGTTTAAAACCGTGTAATGGTGTAAATATTGTATATTTGTGACATCACAAATGGACAGAAATCCTATAATGGCTTGTTTCAAACGTGCAATTTCTGAATACGGGCTGTGTGTATTTCTCCCTATATTGAGCGTTTTGATAGTTTAACAGTATATATAGCACTTAAACCTGCTTTATAGTATAAAAGACATGACATTTTTTTTTTTACAATATGGGACCTTTAAAAAGGGCTATGGGACATCATTCTCATGTTCAGTAGCACGTGTGATCTGACCTGGAAGGATTATTATACACATATACAAATCTGGAATTTTGGATTCGGATCACGAGCCCTTGTGATCTTAAAGCCACTATAGAATAGAACAGAATAGAGACTTTATTGTCATTGTCATTGAAAACAACGAAAAACAGTTTAGCAGCTCTTGGCAGTAAAAGCAAACATTAAAAGCAAACATAAAAACATTCAAATCAAAATGTAGACAAATAAATGGATCATAAAGTGCAGGTGCCATGATTATGGTTCAGGTCTGGTTATGCCTGACAGGGAAATTCAACAAAAATGAAACAATAAAAAAAAAACACACACAGGGACTCTTATACCTTCCTATACACGCGACCAGGGGTCTAATATAGGACTACAATTTCTCCCTTTTTTACAGCGCAATTTCACGTTTTTTTTTTCATTGAATTCCTGCCCCCATGATAAATTAGCCGAGAAAGAAGGGGGGTCATATACAGGAACGTGGCACGGTATAAATACTTAGAGGACCAATGCTTTTTTTTTTTTTTTTTGGTCTTCTCGGCTCCTGCAGGCAAACGCAAGGCTCGCCTCATAAAGTTCCCCAAATGCATCCAATTTCTCCGCGGTAAAAGGAGCATAGGCTCCCGCATCTGCAGCCAATTAGGCAAAGGAGGTTCTGGTGAATAACGGCGTGAACCTCCCTCCGAGACAGGGACCCCTCTAGTGTTACATTTTAACCATCTTACCTTGCTGTTATCCATCATAAACCAAGAGAGAGCCAACTGATTTTCAGCTCATTGCACTTTTTCTTTTTTTCTATATGCGACTAAAAGCCCCTCTCAAAGGCTGAAAGGTGTTTTAATATACCCAAGTCTCTAAATCAGGAATGATCTGTCACATTTTTGTTTCCTTTCATTATAGGAGAGAAGATTTTTTCCCCACATTTGTTGTTTATTCCGCAACTCTAAATTCGGAGTCGTGCTTTAACATGACATGAGTAAACACAATACATGTAGCGCAAACTGACCTCTGCATCTGAAAACGTCTCTGTGCAGTGCAGCAAAGTCATTATTTCAGATGTGACAGACATATAGATATGTTGGCCCTAGAAATGTGTAGACTTTAGTTTTGCTTCTTTTTTTTGAGACTTGCGATGAGGTGAGCTGACACAAGTTCAGTATTTTTCGATAGCAAAAACTCATATTTAACTCAGAAATTAATAAGGTGAAAGGTTGAATAACAAACCTGATACAATAAGACAAACATGTAATACAAAGATTTGCGATGGAGGTCACAGTTTTATTCCGAAACGTCCACTTTGTTTTTGATCGATTCAGGTGCAACCTGCTTTTTTACAATGTGATCAACAATAGCAATAAAACAAGTGGAAATGATTTATTATCCTAATGCATGCACATGTAGAAGCTGCGGAGCATGTATGAGCAGGACTTTCTGCAAACAGCGATCTGTTGTTTTTTACTACTCACCTGTCGTTTTTCTGTCGCTCGTTTGATCTCTTTCGATCCAATCACTCCTCCGCCAATTCTCAATAATTAGTCCCGTGCAGGCAAAGCCGTTTTCCCGATGATGATGACAGTGAGTTATTTAGTAAAAGGGGCTGAAAAGGAGCGCCGGGTGTATGAATGGAAATGCTGCTGAGATGTGGAGAGCTGCGACCAATGAGCAGCGAGAGAAAACCTCCCCTTAGCCTGCAGTGTGAGGCCACTGAACCATGAAATAAGGGGAAAGCAGAGCGCGTCATAAATCTGCTTTATAAAGTGTTATTGGTAAAGGAACGTGAAAATATAAAAAAAAAAAAAATTTTATTGTTCTTTTTTTTTTTAGATGGTTTAATTAGCATTCATTTGTGATTATAGGACACTGCAGTTATCGGAACAGCAGTGGTGCCTTGTGCGTAAAATGCTCTGAGTACAGTCAGAGGACTTCAAAAGCACCACAAAGATCATTGCAAAAACAACATTTTTTTTCCCAAAAAATTCTTCTCTCACCATTCTTCCGCAAAATGTGGTGGGCAAAGTGTGTTCAGATGTATTTAGGCCTCCAATGTAACTGCATAAAAGCATAATATCTGACACTAATGCCATTATGCAAGGATCAAGCTGGAGTATTTCTGGAAAACAGATCATCTTGTTGATTTTCACACATCTACTCTGCAAAACAAACCTTAATGATATAATATAACCTGGTGATAATAAAGATCATTGCAAAAAACAACACTTTTCCTCCAAGAAACTGTTCTCTCACCATCATTCTGCAAATTAAGTAAGTGGTGGGAAAAGTGTGTTCAGATGTCAAGTCAAATTTATTTCTATAGCACATTTAAAACAACATATGAGCTGACCAAAGTGCTTTACAGACATAGTGCAGACTAAAAACAGGTCAACAGAGCAGACAGCAAAATCACACACATCCACAGACAGAGACCAAGATAAAAATCCATGAGTAAAAGACTGTCATAATGAGCATTACAAAAGGCCAATTAGTAATCACAATTCAAGTACATTCAAAAGCCAAAGAAAAGAGGTGGGTCTTGAGCCGTGCTTTGAAAGACTCTGTAGAGGGAGCAGATCTGATGTGGAGAGTATTGTATTTATTATGTATTTAGGCCTCAAATGTAACTGCAGAAAGCAAAATATCTGACACGAGCTATAATGCCATTATGCAGGATCAAGTTTGGAGTATTTCTGGAAAACAGATGTTGATTTTCACACATCTACTTTGCTAAATAAACTATAATGATATAATATAATCTAATGATAATATAGGCCTACATTCAGACTTTAAACCAGTACAATGGATTTTAATAATCAGACATCAGCAGGGGGTTTCTTATGCAGATATTCACTCATGTACTTGAATTGTAATTACTAATTGGCCTTTTATAATGCTCATTATAACAGACTTTTACATATAGATTTTTTTATCTTGGTCTCTGTTTGTGGATGTGTGAGATTTTGTTGTCTGCTCTGTTGACCTGTTTTTATTCCGCCTATGTCTGTAAAGCACTTTGGTCAGCTCAATGTGCAATAGAAATGAATTTGACTTGTCTTGACTTGACTCATGTCCCTGTCTGTCTGTCCTGGTGACAGTTCCCGCAGGAATACAACCAGCAGCACGAGTTCCTCTGCAGCAGGGTTTTGTCTTTTCCTGCTCAGTTGACTCCAACTCACTTCACTAACTTCATTTCCTTACACATTGCTGCCCTCATCTTCAAGCCCCCAAAGGATGTGGGGCAATTCACGGTGAGGAAAGTCGCCCAACCATGGTATTTTATAGCCTCATCAAGGTCGCTGTTTCACAGCACAGCAACCGAACTGGAACCGAGACTGCAACTTTTTTTTGCACCGAAGAGCCAATAAGTCATGCCAAAGATGAGATCTGCTGCTGGAATTTAGACATATTTCATGTGATCATTCATCATAAAGAAAAGATGCATATTTCTTGCCAGTGATGACTTTGTATCATGTGATATTTTCTTGCCAAATAGTGAGGCAAAGACGTAAAGGAAAAAGTCTGGAAACGCTAGAATAACACTCCATTATGCAAAACAATCACTTATGAAAACAGACGACATATTATACTGACTGATTTTTTACAGTGTTTGGGGGGGGGGTATTGGGGTCATCTGGTAAAAAGGTCGTCTTTCATCACCGGCTAGACCTTCTGTTTGTGGCACCGCTTCCTAATGCAATGATTAAAAACAACAACATTGATAATAGTGTTCCCAGCACCAAACAATGGGAGGAAATCCCAACATCCGTTTTACTGAAAAATGGCATTCATGCGCCTGCTGTGTTGCCTTCCTCAGGATACAGTAGAAGACGTTTTCTAACACATTTGAACAGCAACTAATAAATGCTCCAAAAAAACAGAAAAGAAAAGAAATGATGTGGTCTGATATTAATATTAAGAAACGTAGAGGCATTAGCTGTGACAAAGCTCCCCATTTCACCAAAAATAGCTTTTTGATGGGAACCTTAATGTCCTAAATCATGAGCTCTTTTTTATCAGAAGTCACTCTTCAATGTGCCATCAGCATTTAAAACATCAGATATTAATTGAGAATGAGATAACTATCTAAATAACGCTGCAAAGATGAGAAGGATTCAGGTATTTGGATACAACTGGTTCAAAATAACCTCCACTCTTCTATACCTACATTAAGGTAATTAGAATCTGCAGTTAATTATTAGTATGGCTGGGCGACATGGAGAAAATCAAACATCACAATATTTTTGACCAAATACCTCGATATCGATATTGCGACTCTATTGTGAGGTTTTCTATTGGTGCTTTTACAAAATATTTAGATTTTTGAGAAATAACAATCAGTAATGTGACTAAGTGGGAAAATAATAGAACAGCTAGAACAGTCTGGTAAGTTCAGAAAACTAAGAACATATCTAGTCTCATATCACAATATCAATATATTGCCCAGCCCTAACTATAAGTGCCTGTTAAACCTCAGATAGCAGCAAGCACAATAACATTTCAAATAGCGCCATATCAGTTATCAGAGGTTGTTGAATTGATCCACTGACTGTCTAAACTGTCTGACACTGACTGCTTTGTCCTATGTGGCAACACCCTTTCTTGCGTTATTTTAAAAGGAGGTGATGAAAAAGAAACAGAATACATTTGCAAATGCCTCAGGTCCTTTGTCTGGTTGTTTCATCAGCTCTTGCACCATCCAGGACTTCTTGTTTTTGCCATGGTATTGACATTACATGTAGAATGTAGGGTGATTATGCCTGTTGAGAAGGCTCTCAATTGTCTTTCATGATTATGTATTTATGCTTTCATATTGTTGACTGAATCTCCCTCTGTACTTTTTTTTTTTTAAAGCAAACTTAATACTACTGTGCAGCGAGGCCAAACAATCTGCCATCAACAGTTTCCCATATGCAGTCCACTGCCAGTCTTTCCTCACTGGTATGTTAACATTTCAGAGCTCCCTCTCTTGGGATTCCACCAAAAACGCTTGTATTTGAGATGATGTGTGCAACCTACAGACATCTGCGATTACATCGCCCAGAGTAAATGAAGCTCCCTACTCTGAACTCTAATGAGTTATTTATTTAGTTGAAGGGGCTACCGAGAGATGATCTGGAGATGGAGATCGGTCCCATTCCAGCCTTTTTCTTTCTTTTTTCTACTCCTCGGGGAGAGAGAAAATGGCAGTGTGGCACCAGCTAAGGCAGGGCAGTGTATCAAATCTTTTCACGCAAGCGTCCAGGCAGGCATGGGCCAGACATGGAACAGCATGTAAGCACAGGGCTCGTGTTCAAAAGAGTGGGATTTCTCAATATTTGTATCGTTTGTCTGTACTGAATTACAGTTTGAAAGATTTAACAGAGGCCTAATCAAGAAAGATAAAGTTGTTTTTCATGATATTGGTAAAACCGATGATGCCAAAGCTTCTTTTGTTCCAAGAAAGAAAGTTTAGAAAAGAGTTGTGATGGTTTGTCCAATTTTACAAGACACTACCCAACAACAGAATTCAAAGAATTTATCCATTGAAAATAGCTCACACACACACACAGAGTGCAGACAGCAGCCCACTCGTGTGTGCGGTGATAATTAGCAAGGGGAAGTATTAAATTAAAGCAAGGCAGTCATTTTATGAGGCAAGCATTTATGACGGTAATAGCATCCCTATAAATTAACGACCTCCCAATGCCTCCTGATGTGTTGCCACTCATCAGGTCCAGAGCGAACCCACTGATACGTCCACGATGTGACCTCATCTGTTCAGTCTTGGTATTCTTGCCCCCGGGGGGTTGGTGTGCTGAGATGAGAGCTTGGGAGAGTGGATGTTTGTGGAAGGACATGTGGTGTCGAGACGAAATGCATGTTGTCATTACATATAATATGTTCTGGTATGCATTTAATCAAAAGAACGAGAGTGCATTTGGGTCAGTGTCTGGTGTGTGTCTGTGCTCTAGGCATCTACAGTGTGTGTCCGTGTAATCACTTTAAACAACACCACAAATTGCTGTGAATTTCTCAGTTCTCAGGGTGTATGCACGGATTTCCCGGAGCACTTATCTTGTGTCAATTCAGCTGGACACACCCTGCCTCTAGTCCACACTGGGCATGGGGATCAAGGTGCTCACTTTATATTTTAAATCAATCTTGGTTGCCAGGGGGGGAGTCATCCCTACGTGAACAACATGAGGCTGAAATAAAGCCTCTGAAAATGACTGCTCCTGTGGAAAAAGGCAGGGCGAGCAGGAGCAGGAGGAAAGCAGTGCCATTTAGAAAGCCTAAATCATCCCCTGAACTATAAATCCACTGACCGCTCATCATTCAGCAGCATTTTAAAAAGCCCTTAAAGAAAAACACAGAGTGAAATGAATATGCTGTCACCTCTCATTTGGGTCTGGCCCGCTGGCTCAATAAGAAAAGTGTTGTTCCCTGGAAGGCTGCGAGCCCGGGCTGAGCTCTCAGGTTTAGGGTTTACCCCTGTCCCGCATTCTCAAGGCTTTTGAGGCCCGCGTCTCTCTTTCCTCCCCCACGTCCCCCCAGACATGTCTGACAGGCTGAACTCGATGTGGGCTGCTCACCAGACTACAAAAATCATTCATCTGTGCCTTCAGACGGTCAAATCTGGATCTAATAAAGGGAGCTTGCCTATTGATCCTATTCATAGGGAAAGCTGCTGCCGGCTGTCACCACTGGAGGGCTCTCTGGCTCAAGCTAGGAGCGGCTCATGGAGGACTTTGGTACCCTTTTGTTCAGAATGGGGAGACATTATGAACAAGCAGTGATGATTCACTTTTTTGTGCAGATCAGCTCAGGTGATTCATTATTTAAAAAAGTCTTAAAGGTCATAGGGAAACTTTTTTTTCATCTTTAAATGTGTTTGTATCAAACATTAAGATACTGGTACCTGTGATTTATACAAAGACAACAAACTGTATACAAATATCTGCAAGATAAGATGCTTGTTTCCTATTCTAAGCTTGCCTTGTGGGGTTATTGAGGCCAAAGACCACAACAGCACCCTCCCTTTTCACCTGTGGCACAAACAAACATGTGAAACAGGAAACACACGCTGCCGTGCTCTGACACAGTGCCAGTCAGATGAGGGCAGGACATTGTTTTCTTTCAAACACTCGAGCGAAGCAGAATGAAAGCACAAGCCGCAAAACAACACGAGAAGCGGCGTCACGCGCGCGGACAAGGATAGGGAGGCATCTGAGAATGAAAGAGGAGAGGGACAGCGAGAAGGAGAGTGAGTCACAGTCACTTTTAGGGTTGTGTTTATGTGTGGGTGAGGGCACTACCCCAAACGCCTAGGCAAAACCACAGCATTCCACGCCGGGTCTTAAAGAGACAGAGCGACGCTGTCATCATGGGTATTTGGGGAGTAAAGTGTTAACATATGGCGAGGGCTATTTGAGACGGGTGGTGAGACGCACAGAAGCCAGTAGGTGGCCATGCCAGCTCTCTCATCGCATTCTGACAGAAGACCTCAACATGTCAGGTTTTTAGAAAAAGTAGATTCAGGGATTTTCGTTTCAATTTGGCAAAGTCATATAATGTATAAAAAAAAAAAAAATCAAAATTTCACATCAGGTATCAAAGCCAAGGAGACATTTAGTTTTGGCTTGTGTCATGCTAAAAATGATAGTTGTACTGTACCTGCATAGCAGAGATCCAGTGATAGAGGGCAGAGTTGAGCTGTGAAAAGAGTGTGATAGCAGCAGAGTGTCATGGCAGGCTTGTGCTTGAAACTTTTCTCAATATCTTACAAACCTTTGAGCAGAACAATGCTGAAAAGCTGCTCCATTAAATTCAAATTTCAGCATCATTATCTCGTATAACTTCACAATTTACACAAAATAATATGTTTCCTATGAAATCAGCTGATGTGGATCTCTAAGATTCTTGTTTCAATACCTTATGGTATATAGGTTTAGTTACAATTCTCTACAATTTGACATATGACAAGTATACAAAACCAGAGTTGGATTTTTACGACGAAAATTTTACGACTGTTTCTGAGAATTTTATGATATACCGTATTGTGTGTGCACTTTTGTTTTTGGGGATGTTCTGTACGTCACAAACACAAGCTGTATAATGTAAGGCTTGGTAACGTGCTGTACTGAAAGCATCGCCCATCCATAGACATGACTAGAGTGGGTGAGCAGTTTGAACGATGACAGGCCCAGATTGCACGTAGAGGCAGAAAAACAGCTCGCTGCTAGGAAGAGAAAATGAGAGAATTGTGTAGGTGTGAGGAGGGAGGTGAGAGCATGGCGGTGGTGGTGTGTTGACAATCGGGTGGTTAGAGAGAGAGAGAGAGAGGCTGAGGCTATAGGGTACGGGAGAAAAAGAAAGTGTGCTAGCAAGAGGGTGTTTTACAGAGAGGGCTTCTGAGAAGGAAAGAGAGGATGCAGAGAAGGAAATGAAACGGAGGTTAGGGGGCAAAAAGAGAAACAGCCTGTTTCCTCCCTGAAAATCCATGGCACAATATGGACTTAACATCCTTAAACCATCAACTGAGCTCTAAAAATAACCTCCGTTTCTGCACAGTAAGAGGTGGGAGTATAGGAGCAGGGGTGAGCGAGGTGGGGGTGAGTGGGGGCGGCTGGCGGTTGAAAATGGGAATCGGTGCATGAGACTGGGAGTGAAAAGTTGGATAGAAACAAAGGAACGCCACCCTGCCAGACAGTGGTGATGAGAGATGGGCCAGAGATTGCGTGGCTGCTTGTGCATGTGTGTGTGAGAGAGAGAGCGACAAAGAGATAGAGAGTGGGAGTAAGAGAGTGAAAGTGGAGGAAAGAGAACCCCAATCTAGACCCCATGGGACTGAGTTATCTCAGTAGTCACTAAACACTCTCTTTTGGTAATACCATCTGTCTAATCTCTAACATTGAATCAAATTTGATGAGGGCTCAGCATGACAGGGCTGTGAATTATAGGCAGTTTGCTGCAGTTACTGTTATATTGGAGATTCAGATTTCTCTTACAAAACACATGATGAGCTGCTCCTAGACAACAGCTGAGATCAGCGGATGCTACAAGAACCAGTGCTGCTCCTTTAGCTCCATATACCATCCCTGGTGTGATCTTCCACCTGCTTTTAACGTGTATGGAACCAAATCTTTCACAAGTTGGTCTCAACACTTTGACATGGCAGTGCAGGCTATGACTTCACCTGATGCAGATTTATCTACGGTGATGGCCTTCATCCTCCCTACTGGCTGAGCTGACTGTATTGGAACAGCCTCCCTCTTTTAACCCAGAGAGACTATGATTTAGTAAAGGATAAAGTTATTGGGCTAAAATACTCCCTGCCTTTCCTCCAAATTCATGTGCAATGCAGACATCACTCGCCTTGTGCTAGAAATCTTTCCCCACTGTACACACAATGCACTAGAAGGTGAAAAATGCTGATGCTTTGTTGCCAGCTTTGCCTTGGAACCAACCTTACAGTCAAGAGATGGCTGCAGAGAACCTTTGGGAAGGGCTGCACCCGATCACTGCAATTTCCCCACACACGCATAGCTATTTTCAAGTTGAGCTTGAGTTCGTGAAAAAATAGTACTGACAAAAAAGTCGTGACGTTTTCAACCCTTCCTCTAAGTCAGTGCTGCATCAAGTTGTTGTACCTCGTGCCACAAAAAACACTGTTCTACAGCTGATGCATAGTTCAATAGCTGGTCATCTTGTCTGCAGATAGAGTCCTGAAACATGCTCAATACTGTCTATTCATGTCACAGGACATCATGATGTGGTGTAAGCAATGTACTTGCAATACAGAATCCCACACATCACGTGGGCCACGTGATGTGTGGGCCTTCAGTTCTGCTGCAAGGAACAGAGACTGTGCCCCAAACCAGCAGAAACGACATGACCAATGTGTCAGGCACACTCCCTATGTTTCTGGAACCCACTACATATAAACAAAAACTCGCTCCTCGCTGGAAAGGCCCCTTTGAAATAGTAGATTTTTTTTTCGGATCTGATGTGGATTGTCCTTTATAATGGTCTCAGACCTTACAATGCTCCTGTGCCGGATCACAGAAATAAGACATTTGATTGTGACGCATCTTTGCAGCCTCAACTTTTTGGACTCATTGTTTGACTGCTCCCCCCTCTCCCTCCAAGTGATGGTTAGCGCACACTGTCTTCTCTACCACTATGCTCTGAAGTGAGACTGTTGCTTTGTTTTTATAACTTGACTTGTTTCGTCTTATGTGAAACAAGGAAGATCCTTTGGTGAGAGAGGCAGGACATTTAGCCTATGGTTTATAAGTGAAGTTAATTCATATTTTTTTTATTTAATGTAGTAAAAATATATTTACTATGTTTACGCCATTATTAATTTACATGGTTAAACATTTCTATTAGCAACTTTAAAATTAATTTAATTTTAATTTTAATTCTCGCAAAGTTCCACATTCACAAGTGTAAATTTACCAAAAAAAAAGCCTAATTTCTTTGTATTTATAAAATGGAAAAATGGATCTATATCTGTCAACAATTTCTTCCTCACAAAGCAAAAGAGCAATGAAAACAATGAATGTATGCAATATCTTTAAAGTTTTTAAGTGAAATTATTGTCATACTCTCACATAGTCTTTTTTTTTATATCATGTTGGTTTTGTTTCATTTCTGTTGTCCTTTTATGTTTGGCACAGCTCTTTGTTTATGTTTTCACCATGCTTCTTTTGTATGTAAATGTTTTCTGCTGTTACTATGGATACTGTCATTTTGAAATAAAAAAATAAAAATAAAATAAAACTTGCTGAAATGCAAAAAAAAAAATGTTTTTACACTTGCTTGAGGAGAAATTTTGCCTGTATCAAAAAAAAGAGTTGATGTGCTAAATGAGTGATGGAAACACCTGTGCTGAATGAACTCAGACTTAGCAAACATTTAACTCACGTGACTGATTTGCTGTTTCCGCTGCGGTGTCTTCTGGGGTTTTCCTCCGATAACGTGTGAATGCTTGTCTTCGTCTCCAGACAGCATCAGACATGGCCAGTACTAGCTGACATGAAAGAACAATTACATCTTGTCTAATTGAAACAAATTCCTGAAGACGTCTCTGCATGTTTTTCTCCGACATGGCCAACTTGTTTTGTTTCTGGTTTCCTAGCTCTACTTCTTCTTCTATGTTCATTGGCAGATTACAGCCATGCGTCGTCTATAGCGCCACCTTCTGACCAAACTACGCTGTAGCTAGTGATGGGAATTCCGTCTCTTTTTAGTGATCCACATCATTTGGCTCAGCTCACCAAGAAGAGCCGGCTCTTTCGGCTCCCAAACTGTTCTTCGTGTTTACTCGCCCGAAAAGACCTGAGGCTCCGGAGAAAGTAAATTTTTTGTTTTGTTTTGTTTTTTTTGTCTGTAAAAAGACAAAACATAGAATTTACTTTCTCCGCCGCCTCAGGTCTTTCGGGGCAAGTAAACAAATTCTTCATTTGTTTTTTTACAGTATTGTTATACTACATGGTACAAGAGTTTGCACATCGCCCCTCCCTGCTTGATGGTATGATCCTTGTCTGTCATCACCCGATTGGTCGCACGGACGTCAATAGCACAACATTCAGTCACAGTCAGTGCATGAAGTGTACGTGGCACAGAGAAGATAATATCATTCTGCCTTGAATTAATAAAAAAAAAAAAAAAAAAAAAAAAAAAAAACTGCTCTCGGGTGGGCGCTGGCCTCCATTATTCACTTAAAAGTTCATGAGCGACACATCACTAGCCGTAGCTGAGTTTATCGCTCCAAACCAGTTGATGGAAATGTACCTACTTGCATTTCTTTTTTTCTTTAAAAGATACTGGATACTTAAATAAGAAGTTACCAACAAGTGTGTACTAAATCCTAGTCATGCAATCTAATCAAAGTGCCACTGAGTGGAAATCCTGATACTCATGCATGCTAGTCTTGTAGATAAGATAAGTTATTCTCTCTGGCAAGAAACATTTCCACGTTCATGTGCACAAGATTGTTTCAAGATGATTGAGACAGCGGTGTATCTCTGTTGGATTAATTTAGCTAGAATCTGCTTAGAAAAATACATAGATCTGGGTCAAATAAATCAGTCTTGAAGCATGTGTTTCATAATTTGAGCTCCACATTGGCTTGAACCTATCACATCAGGACAGTACTCTAAACCACAACAGGAAAATGTATTTTTTTTCAGTAGTTTTATTCAAACTTGTTGCAACTCACCTGTCTCCTGGGTGGGTTAAAAAACAAAGTGTAAAAAGGTATTTTCAAATATTTTATGGCCCAGGTCAGGGAGGTGGTGTAATAGAAGTATTTAAGACCAGACACAAGACACAAGGCAGATCTCTGTTGAAGGCCAGCCACTGACAAGCAGCTCCTTCTTCCCTCTCATCACCCCGATAAGCCCTCCTCTGCTGCCTGAGCCACACACCTCATCACAGGCTGGATGAACTGAACAAAGCCGACAGGTCTACCAGCGTGCTGATGTTGTTATCAGTGTGAACACAACAGGGATGTAGTGGCGCTAATGATACCTCTCTCTCACAACAAGTGACCAGGGAAATACTGACATAACCTACTACAAGGGCTCAACCAGGTCCTTAATTACTTCTCACATAAGACGACGAACTGTAATTATCCCGGGTTGTGTGTGTGTGAGAGGTGTATGTCACCTAAAGGAGGAAAAAAAAGAACATCATCGATAACTCTCCAGAAGGAATAGCTACAGTATTATATCCTTTTTATCAGGATTCACTTTTTCTCATTGATGATTGCATTTAAATCTGATGACTCTGCAAGAAAACTGGGCACAAGTTAGCTTAAATGCCTGTTGCAGATTCTATGAATATTAATGAGAATGCCAGTTGACTGAGGTAAGTCATCATAATTATGTCCAGACTAAGTAGTTGTCACTCACATCCCTAGTTGGCCCACTCAAGTCAAAAATCTGGCCCCTCATCATCAGTTTCTAGTTTTCTTGCTGCTATCAACACTTTTTTCTGACATGCTCTCTCTCTGTCCCCCTGTCTTTCTCTCTCCCCATCTGTCTCACTGATTGCTCTCCCTCTACTTGCCTCCGAGGCCTGCCTCTCCTCTCCTCTCCTCTCCTCTCTCACTCCAGCCTTCTCTCACTTCTCTAATGAGAGCGTGTGTTACACAGGCATTCAGAAAGCCTCCTCTGCTAATTACATGACAAGCATCTCGTTCTGGAACACTAATGAAGAGGAATAGCGAGCGGTAGACGCCACTGGAGTGGTGGTGTGTGTGTGTGTATGTGTGTGTGTGGTGGGGAAAGGGTCAAGCTGGCCACTGGGTGGGGTGTTTGTGTGTGTGTTTGGGGTGGGGGGGAGTATTCTGGC
>CAKALG010023588.1:0-10723 GCA_916700815.1 Helicolenus hilgendorfi
GCTGTCGCGGCAAACATGTTCTCACTCCCAACTCGTCAAATACTGCCGTTTGGTCAGTGCCCCCCCAGCATTGGAAACCGACGCTCAGTGGCACCATTTAGCAACAGTTTGTGAGAAAACGGGCTTTCAACTAACTCCGTTGTCAACCCACCTACGGTGTTATTCGACGGTCGGAGCAAGTGACAGAGTATTATTATATAAGGGCATATTCTACACATGGCTATATCACCGACTGGTCAAACAGAAGCTTCTGGACGCAGCAACAAACTATATTTCACTTGTGGAATATTCTCTTCATGCTAAGCTAGGCTACAAACATTGTGAACCCTCTCTCTACTGAATGCACTGAGATTAAACTGATCTTTTCATCTGACTCTAGGTAACCAAATTTCCCAGAATGCTTGAGTGTTTTATTGAAAGCTCAAAGGTGTTCATTTAAAGTGATTTTATAACAACTACTGATTGGCCACTGGGAACAAAGTAAAGGGTTCTGTTATACCTGCTTCTATATTTGTCATCTCTGTACTGTAACTCTGATTCCAGCTGCCAGTTATTCAACAATGACTCAAGAGCTGCTTCAGGACCTTCACAGTGACTGCAGCCACTTAGAGAGGAAAGACGCACACAGAAGCTTTAAACCTAATTGTGCTGAGTGGCACTTAAGGTGTTCACAGTGCACAAACACATTTGCGGATGTTATAGAAATTCAATTATTGAAGGTTGAGACACCTGCAGTTTTCCCATGATTTGCTGCGTTTATAGAAAAAGAGAAAGGTGTTAAATAAATAGATCCTTTAATTCAATATATTGTGTTTTTCTCTACTAGCTTTGCACTCTGGATTCGATTCTGGTCGTCTCATTCATCCTTGCAAATCCTGATGGAAGTTACGATTACACATTCAACCGGTCGTGTTGCTCGGCTTCCAGTTTTTTGGAGAGGCTGGCCTTAACATCTGGTGCAGACTCCAGGTGAGCCTGGAGCTAATGCAAAACCCCGACCAATGTTTAAGGTGGAGATCATTTTCTGCATCTCATCACCAGCCTTCACACTTCTGCCTTCACACAACCCTGTCTCCTAAAATGTAAGTTTACATTCTACTCATGTACAACATGATTTTTTTTTGACAGAAACATATTGTCTCCTGTATGTTAACACTGATGCTCATACTGACCTGCATAATATATATCCGCTTGCCAATATCCAGGTAACAATTATGTTTCCTCCAAAATATATTAGGCAAAAGCATTTAGTAGTGTATGAACTATAAGGCTGTCAAAGTTAACGCGATAATAACGCGTTGATGCGAATTTCTTTTAACGCCACTAATTTGTTAAACGCATTAACGCAACTTGAGATTTTTAATTGACCTTTTAAAAATCTGATGGGTCGCCGATCTTTTGCAGGTTGCAGCAAGCTCACTTTTAAAGCTATAGAGTCAAGATTTAACACTAAATCTAGATCATATAACACTAAAAAACCTAAGGAATCCATTGGTACTAACCATCATACTAGCTCGTGGCGAAGGAGGCTAAATAACACTCCAAACTTGCGCTCAATTTTGGCGAGGAAAAACTGGCATAGCCATTTTCAAAGGGGTCTCTTGACCTCTGACCTCAAGATATGTGAATGAAAATGGGTTCTATGGGTACCAATGAGTCTCCCCTTTACAGACATGCCCACTTTATGATAATCACATGCAGTTTTCGGCAAGTCATAGTCAAGTCAGCACACTGACACTGACTGATTTTTTATGCTAAATGCAGTACCTGTGAGGGTTTCTGGACAATATGTGTCACTGTTTTGTGTTAATTGATTTCCAGTAATAAATATATACATAAATTTGCATTAAGCAGCATATTTGCCCACTCCCATGTTGATAAGAGTATTAAATGCTTGACAAATCTCCCTCTAAGGTACATTTTGAACAGATAAAAAATGTGTGATTAATTTGCGATTAATCACACTTAACCATTTTAATCAGCCCTAGTATGAATAGAATTTTAGGAAACTCTCAAACAAAAACAGCTTTGACTGTGTTGTGGATGAATGAAAATCCAAATTCTCCGTATTAGTGATGATTATCTCTTTTGAAGAACGCATCTAAACATTATTAAAAGTTTATCCAAAAGCATATTTTTGTAAATTCCAGCATGTTGATGTGAGGTCGAACTCAAAAAGAGAAAATTCTTGAGTCTTGGAAACTAAAGCCACAGATGTTTTTCAGTGTCCCAGGATTTCATTTACTTTAACTTTGTTATTTTGTTCAAGTTCTAGTTGATAAGAATCCCAGGATGTACCATTTGATTGACAGATAACCTAACATGACTGAACCTTTTTACCTGCAGCTTGAAGCCATACCTTAAATCATTCAGAACAATCTTTACTGAACTGTATATTCTCACACACACATACACACACACACACACACACTGACTCTCCTCATTGGCTAACGGCTGCTTGACAACCGGAGGGGTTCCCGGGGGGATGAATCTTCTTATCGCCATGGCTACAGGGACCGGGGATGATGGCGACAGCATTAATTATTTTAGCATAGGGAGCGACTGGGGCTAACGCCCGGTGGGACAACGGCGGAGGGTCAATAGTAATTAACCAGTGCCTGCTCTCACGTGTCACTTCCTGTGCTCGGGGTGCGTAAGCAGGAGGTCGTGATGTACTCCTGTAATTACTGCATGTTCAGTTTCTCCTCTTTGCTCTCATTAGTTTGATTGCTCGACTAAAATGATCAGCAGCGGAATTGATTGAATAGGTTCAGAAGTCAGTTTGCCCGGTTTGATTGTCTTTTTTTTTTTTTTTTTTCTTCTTTAACTTTTTTGTTTGTTTTGATGAGGCACTGTTAGCATTTCAATCCGTTTGCACCTGCGCAGCTTGGCCTTGAGTGTGATTACACATCACTCATGGATAATTTTATGGCGCTATTCTTGTGCCAAACCAAAATGAGTGAGCTGGCTGCACATTATGCTTCCTCATTATTACATTTCTGTGAGTCTGTGTGTGTGTGTGTGTGTGTGTGTTTGGCACTGGCAAACAAACAAACAACTTTCAAACATCCTACAGCCATTTAAAAAGTATGCTTTGTACGATGTTTGTATTTCAGTTCACACTTCATGGAACAAAATAGATTTCATTACAGCCCTTAATAGTATCCCCAAATTTCCTCCCAACTCATTGTTGATTTTTTACAAACCGTGGAATAAAGTTCATGCAGGTTTAGGAGTGGGGCAACGAAGGAATGCAATAGTCCAACACTTTCGGAAATATGCTTATTCACCTTTCTGAGACTGAGATGAGGTGATTGATACCATTGTCATGTTTGTCTGTTCAATAGAGCTCAACAGTGATGTTCCAGAAGTGAAAATCCCATTCATATTCTGAATCGCTGATTTGATTATTAGCCATAATGTCGTAACCACCCAAGGTAAACTAACCACGAGCTATGACATTGTGAAACGATGGTATGTGCCCCTGGAGAAACGACAAGTCTGCATGATATCAACATTGTTTTAAGAAAAACATGTTTTATTTGCGATGTCATGGAGAAGCACTACACTACCCACAATCCTACAGCAACATCACTGCTTGCTGTTACCATAGCAAATGTGAACAGCACTCACAAACTCTGCTACCAGATTTCAAACTGGGCCAAAGTGGCGGCTCGTTTGGAAACCGAAATGTGTTTCTGAAAACATTTGAGGCGAGAAATGAGGCATGCAGTTGCTGAATCTGTCTCCATTTCAGATCGTCAACTGTTAGTTTAAACGTTTTTCAGGAGTTTCCAGAGGCTATTGGTATCGGGAGTGAAAAAGTCGGAAGGGTGCATCCCTCGTGGGAGGTCACTGTTGAGCTCTATATAAAGATAGAGGCCATTGGCTTAGCTTAGCCTTCACCAGTGGGAGGAAATGTAGGGATTTGGTGCAGCTATTGAGCACTTTGAAACAATCTGACATAATCAGGGAGTGTATCTTTAAGATTTGATTACGTGTTATGAGTCATGTGTGCGTGTGTGTGTGTGTGTGTGTGTGTGTGTGAGCGCGCAAGTGCATATACCCATCCATTTAAATGAAGCCACAGTATATTTTTAGATCTGATGTGATATGGTGTGATGACACCGGCATTTAAATCTTTTTTGTGCTCAGGAGAAGATTTTTCCCGTAAGATGAGATCATTCCTCCAACAGAGAACTCTTGCTCTACTCCAACATGTTTTATTCAGCAATGACATCATGTTACTGGAAGACTTTGCTTTCCTCTTCAATGAAGGTCATATGAAGCAGAAAGCAGGCGGAGAGCAGAGAGTGTGCGGTTGTGAAAAAAAACCAGCTACATTTTAGTTTCAAATCTCTCTAAACTGCCGTTTTCTAGTTTGTGCTTCTGGTGATTTTCTCCAAATTTCTGTGAACCAGAAACCTTATCGCACATGCTGTATCCACCCACACATGCACACACACAAATACACACACCTACACACATACACTCACACTAGTTATGAGCTTTCCACATGGATAGACACAACGTGAACACACATACCCAGTTGCCCCTCTGAAACTCTCTGCTGCGCAGAAAGTTCTCAAACTGCTTTCCGCCTCCTCACCTCCTGTCTGTACTCCATCTCCATCTATCCTTCCATCTTCCCATCCGTCTCTCAATCCACCCATCCCTCATCTGTCCTCCTTCTCCACAGCGTCTCTTGGCAATGCAAAAAATGTGAAAAGCTCTGTTGTTGCCTTTTAGAGTATCTGTATTTAGTAAATGTGGAAGTAAAAAGAAGGAGTGAGAAGAGGAGTGAGGAAGTAGAAGATTATAGTCTGCTACTTAGGTACTTAGGCACAGTGGTTCGTTGAGCTAAATAGGCTACGTCGGAATGCACAATGACAATACCTGGACCTGGCCCCTATTTCCCTGTGTTTTTGTGTCTAAGTGATTAATGAGGACAACATTTTTTGAAATTGGTCCAGTATTAAGGGATAATGCTGTAACCAGCAGCCGTGAAATGAGCTGCGAGGGCAAGTGAGCAGCGTCAATGTAACATTATGTCCACTAGAAGTGCTTGTTTTTGCCACTGACAAGCTCAGATGTTTATTACAAGTGTCTGACAACATTATGGAAAGGATCCTACAGAGAAATAAAACCTTTTTCTTTACCTTTCAATTGATCCGGTCTGTTTGTTATTGTGTCCAAGTCCAGCTCGAGGAGAAGTCTTGTGACATCTGAATATCCATCTACTCTGGCTCAGATAAATACAGGCATCAAAATTCAAAGACCTCATCCATATTGTCAAAATCATCTAAATATTCAGCCATGACATTGGAAATCTTTTAGATAACACTAAGCTATGCTTTCTGTTCTTCAACACAACAAACTGCCTGGCTGGCAGTCACGTTTCCACCATGGATGTATTCACTTTTCCACCGTTGTCTTCCGGCATCGGAAGCACCACCTCGCACCCACCCAGATTTCAGAGCGAGACTACTCCTTGAGCGACACTCTTTCCATAATGTCAGACACTTATAATAACAATCAGAGCCTGTCATGGCAAAACGAGCACTTTTAATGGATGTAAATGACTGTGCCAGCTTGCCCCAATAGAATTACATTACAGCCCGTGAGCAGCTGCCATCTACAGCGCTCTCTGTCAATAATGGACCAAAATTTGCTAATCAGCACAAGAGACAAAGTATATCTGAGGCTGATGGGTTGATGCAATTCATCCTGAAGGCAAAGAACGTATATTGATAAGAAGTGAAAGTCAATTGTTTGTTCCATTGCAACATCAGCGCGCAGCAGCAAAGCTACGCTTCCACCATTTTGGACTGAAAGCGACTACCGGACGCCAGTAAAACGTCTGCCAACAAAGTGCCGTACAAAAGTAAAACAAAATGATTTCTATTGTATTGTTATATTTAATGTCTCTTCCAAAATGGCCTGTGTTTAGCAATAAAAGTATTATAAATATGCATACTATTAACTATTTACTTAATTCCTTATTTATTTATTAAACTTTTTACCAAATTTTATGTCAATCCATCCAATAGTTGTTGAGATATTTCACTCAAATTGGTATTCGATGAAAGCCAGTAGGATTCAGCCATAGGTATCGGTACCAAATGTCACGGCAATCCATTTCAAACGGTAGGGATACAAAAATGGATATTTATCTGCCGTCACTTAAAAGTAATGAGCTATGGTGTCTTCTCTGTTTACCTGCTATAAGACAACTAATAACATGAATTTTTTTAACAATATATTTTTCAGTTCAATATATTCTTGTTTAGATTGAGCAGCTTCCTGGTAAAACACGTTTGTTCACAGCTCCTCAGCTATAAAACTGAGAAAAAACTGAGTTTGAGCTTGAAAGCAGTAACAAACGTTATTGGCAGTTGAATTGGACGAGTGATGGAGATGGTAAAAGGTGGCATAACAATAAACAAAATGAGCTGTGTACCAGCCATACAAACTGCTGATTTTATTAGTTAGTGAAAGTTCACTATTGAAGTCTTATGCGGTAGATCATTATCTGCTTAAAACTTGACTGTGTCAGCTGTTTTATGCATTGACATTGTGGATAAAAATGTTATAATGCCATCTAAATAAGGAAAAAAAAATCACATGTAATTTATCATTTATTTGTAGTGAAAAAGTCACACTTTCCTTTACAGTGGGTCAGTACTGAAAACTAACAGTGGTTCATGTCCACCATCACACTGAGGTGTTTAGATCAGGACACCAAACAGACTCCACATGGGGAGTTTCCTTATCGCCCCTCTCAGCTGCTCCTCTATCTGCTCCGCACCATCTGTCGTTCATTTGAATAAATGCCACAGGTAGTTAGCTTGCATTTTTTTACATCTCTGCCTAAATCTCTGCCACAGGTCTTTTGGATTTTGTCTTCAGGTCTGAACACTCTGAGGAAGATGCTATCAGGACATAAAACGACCATCTGCTGCTCTTTCTCGGATGCCTGTAACCACACATGTACATCACACACGTACGGTGGAGGCAGCATTGGTTTTTCTGACAATTCACTTCATAATTACTAAGAGCCAGGACTTGTACCTGTCAGTAGAAATGACGAAGCCGTGGTGAAACATCTTCAGAAGGCAAATCTGCCTTTGATTTCTAGATATCGTCAAACTTTGATGACTGAGAATTAAATTTACACGTTCTTTGTTTGATTTACGTGTTGTTTCCTGGTTCAGTAGGTTACTGCAAAGATGGTATCTTTGATGCAAGTTAAATAAGTATTAGGACTGTCAATCAATTATGATTAATCACACTTTCTTTTATCTGTTCAAAATGTACCTTAAAGGGAGATTTGTCAAGTATTTAATACTCTAGGGAGTGGGTAAATATGCTTGCAAATGTATGTATGTACTTATTATTGGAAATCAATCAATCAATTAACGTAAAAAAATGACAATTATTGACCAAAAAACCCTCGCAAGTACTGCATTAGCATAAATGACTTGCCCCAAACTGCAAGTGGGCATGTCTGTAAAGGGGAGACTTGTGGGTACCCATAGAACCCATTTTCATTCAGGTCAATGGACCCCTTTGAAAATGGCCATGACAGTTTTTCCTCGCCAACATTAAGTGTAAGTTTGGAGCGTTATTTAACCCTAGTATGTACGATTCCTTAGTTTCATATAGTACCAGTATCTTCACTCTAGCTTTAAACTGAAGCCTGTTACAACCTCTGAAAGATTGATTGCGTTAATACGTTAAAGAAATTAGTGCCATTAAAGCTGAAGTAGGCGAAATTGGAGCAAATATGATTCAAAAAAAGGCATTTTTATAAAACGGTCCCTATATCCTGACACTAGAGCATTAAACAGGTAACCTGAAAAAAAACATTTGCCTCAGTGTCCTCCGGTACTCCTAATGGCATCTGCAAGATTTCACAGACCGGAGGAAAACAACCAGTCAGAGCTGACCTGGGGTCTGCTGTCCAGCTGCCATCTATGAGAGCCAGCTGTCAATCACTCGCGAACTCCGATCAAACGGTCAATCTAGGCAGCGCTGATCAAATATTAATCAATATTCTGTGACTGTAATGCCTATTTCTCGCCCCAAATGTTCCCAGAAACATCTTGAAGTGTACTGTTTAGCTGTAAAATGAGAAAGGTTGTGACCCTGCAGCCATGTTGAGACCTCTTCAGGGAATACCAAGCACCACTCACATGACCGGAGCACAGCCAATAGGGACGCTCTCTCTCTGAAATGACCTGTGATTGGTCAAAGTCTCCCGTTACGTGCTAGATATTTTAAAGCCTCAGAACACTTGAATTACAATATGCTGAAAGTTTATTATGGAATTTTTGCTCAATGATGCCAAAACATTGTTGCCTACTGAAGCTTTAAAACAAATTTGCAGCAACGCGTTATCGCGTAAATTTTGACTGCCTTAATAACTGTATTCACCATTAACCTGCTACACATTTTTACTGTTATCTTGTTACTTTGAAGCTGTTGTGTGTTAAGAATTAAAAAAAAGTATTTGGTTGTACAGTGAATGTAATCATATCTGGGCTATAAGCTTGCAGACCGAACGTTCATCAGCTCAGCGGTGACATCTGTATTGTTCCGTATCCAGGGATTCATCTATTAGGTGTGTGTGTGTGTGTGTGTGTGTGTGTGTGTGTGTGTGTGTGTGTGTGTGTGTGTGTGTGTGTGTGTGTGTGTGTGTGTGTGTGTGTGTGTGTGTGTGTGTGTGTGTTGTTCGCCTGCTGTGATGAACCACGGGCTACAAAATCTGTCTTGTTGGAAAGATTGCTCGAGGTTAAAGAAGAATCTGAAACAGGAGACAGAAAGCTCTTTAATTCCATATGAGCCAAGGCAGGAGTTGTATTATTATTTTTTTATTTTTTCCTTCGCTGTTGTCCCTCAGGACATCACCATTGAAATCTGTGTGTGTTTGTGTGTATGTGTGTGTGTGTGTGTGTGTGTGCAGCCACCTGCTGAGAAGCGCATAGAAACTAGACTGGGATTTTGGCGTCAATACTTCAGGGTCTGACTGATAAGCTTGGCCTTAGGGGAGAAACCAAACCAAAATAACAACCCAGAGATGGAGAGAGCTTTACTGTCAAGAATGAAAAAGCATGTTGAGGGACAAAGATGACAAGACAGCAACAGTGCAAGTATAGGTCCAGAAGTGCTCAGATCATTTGTGTTTTTTTGTCATGCAGAAAAAAAAAATCAAAAAATGTGACTGTGTTAAAAAAAATTACATAGTTTGCCATTTTCTAATCTGAACCCCCTAACAGAGTGGTGCAGCAATCAGTCCTTAAACCTGGAAATGAGTTTGCATTTTAGAACTTCCAGTTCCCTCGTCTGGAAGTCAGTGGGTTTTTTGAATGGGTTTTTAGTTAGATGCCTCTGCCATTACAGCCTTGTTGTGTATACTCAGCACTCATGCAACCGTGGTGTAGTTCGTTTATAGCCTAACGTTAGCTTTTTACTTCTGGGGATTGCATTCACACTTCAATAATCATAAAAGTGGTGTTCATTTGTGGAGATTATCTTAAGGAACAAAACCTGTAAGTATCATAAACGTTTGTTTGCCACAGAGCTTATTTTCTGCAGTAATCCAAATATCCAATGGAAAAATCCCATTTTTTTTTGTTGAGGGAACCCCTGCAATCCTAACTTCCAGGTTGGCTACAAAAATACATCATCCCTGCAGTGATCATTTTGGGAGAGTGGCTTTGGAGGCCTGAAGGGACAGGCTGTCAGTGTTGCCGATTTGGTGACTTTCTCGCTAGATTTGAGGACTTTTGGAGCTATTGCTGCTACATGTAGCTACTTTCTTTGGAAAAGAGTTGGCAACACTTGACTGGGTTTTTTGGGTGGATAATTTTTAAAATTGAGTGAACTCTTGCTGGTTTCTCAAGATTACCAATCCTAGTTTATAGGTTTAGGCACAAAAAAACTTGGTTAGGTTTACGGAAAGCTTTGAGTTCAAAGTCCGATGTTTTGTTGACCCATCCATCCAACCCGTCCTCCTTCCTTTGGTGGACATTGGGGGTACAGATTGCCCCGTGATAATCAGCATAAGATTCTAACCAAATTAGTCTGGTGATGATTCTTACTATGACTGACCCCTTTCACATTACATATTGTCATTTCATTTAGTGTTCTCTTTGGTGACATCGATGGCGATCAGCGGTAATTGAAAGTGTGTTTTTGGATCTCATTTCCCAGAGATCCCCACTTGTGATTTTTTTCTCGGAATGTCGCCACAGACAATCAGTTTGTAATACTGCAAAGGGCTTTCATCAGTGGGCCATAGGCTCAATCACCATTGTGTTACCTCATTTGGCGATATATAGTGAATTAACAGACATTTATTTAAAGGTCCAGTGTGTAGGATCTGGCAGTATCTAGCGGTGAGGTGTGAAGATTGCAACCAACTGAAGCCTTCCCGTGTGCCAAGCGTGTTGGAGAGCTACAGTGGCAAGAAATGACCTGTGATTGGTCAAAGTCTCCCGTCACGTGCTAGATTTTCTAAAGCCTGAAAACAGAGCCATGAGGAGGTGCAGAAGTCTAGTTTTCTCTCAGAACACTTGAATTACAACATGCTGAAAGGTTATTATGGGGAATTTTTACCCAATGATGCCAAAAATATACTGCCTACTGCCACTTTAATATAAAAGAGGTTGAACAACGCATTTGTATAACACTGATTACTTCTGTCTACAGTATTAAGGAC
>CAKALG010023610.1:0-10257 GCA_916700815.1 Helicolenus hilgendorfi
GTGTGAAACTATCTGCGATCAGAAAGGGAAGAAACGACTTTGTTCTATTGAGAGTTGAAGTGGCATATGTTGAAATTTGACAGATGTGTGCCGCTGGTGTAATAATGTCGGTGCCGCACGACCTAGAATACTGAAGAAAACATGCACAACATTATGGAGAAGACGATGTTTGATGTTCTTTGCACACACACATACATACAAAAACGCATTTACTCACTCAGGCTTTTATACACACACGATTGCATGCCCACAGGTATAACTATACACACTTAAAGGGGACCTATTTTATCCTTTCCTTCAGTGTGTTATATTTATTTTATCTATATGTGTTATCATTGTTTGTGCATGTAAAAGGTCTACAAAGTTATAAAGCCTAAAGTCCACCCCAAAGGGTGTTACTCTCCCCCACAGAAACACTGCTCCTGAACCGCCTGAAACGCTTTGCTTCCACCTACATGTACATTATGTCCACCAAGTTCACCCACATGTGCATTATGTCCACCAAGTCCACCCACATGTGCATTATGTCCACCAAGTTCACCCACATGTGCATTATGTCCACCAAGTCCACCTACATGTACATTATGTCCACCAAGTTCACCCACATGTGCATTATGTCCACCAAGTTCACCCACATGTGCATTATGTCCACCAAGTTCACCCACATGTGCATTATGTCCACCAAGTTCACCCACATGTGCATTATGTCCACCAAGTTCACCTACATGTATATTGTGTCCACAAAGTTCACCCACATGTACATTATGTCCACCAAGTCCACTTACATGTACATTATGTCCACCAAGTCCACCTTCATGTACATTATGTCCACCTACATGTATTTTATGCTTTATGTATGTTATGTCCACCTATGTGTATGTTACAGTATGTCCACCTACATGTACGTTATCTCCACCAAGTCCACCTATATGTATGTTATGTCGACCTACATGTATGTATTTTCTACCTACATGTATTTTATGTCCAACTACATGTATTTTATGTCCACCTATATGTCCACCAAGTCCAGCTATATGTATCTTGTGTCCACCTATGTGTATGTTATGTCCATCTACATTCATGTTTGGTGCACCTACATGTATGTTATGTCCACCTAAATGTATGTTATGTCCACCTTAATGTATTTTATGTCCACCTACGTGTACGTAATGTCCACCAAGTCCACCTATATGTATGTTATGTCCATTTATGTGTATGTTATGTCCACCTCCATGTATGTTATGTCCACCTATATGTACGTAATGTCCACCAAGTCCACCTACATGTATGTTATGTCCACCTAAATGTACGTTATGTCCACCTCCATGTATGTTATGTCCACCTAAATGTATTTATGTCCACCTACCAGCATTACAAAACTGATAGCAGCCACATATAAATAGAAACTGTACAAAGAGAAAGCACAATCACAGCATTACTAAACCTGCTGTATGTACAGTAACGGGTACACAGGCAAAGCAAACAAAAAGAGGCAAAGAGAAACCTAAAGGCACAGTTAAAATGATTGCAGAAAAACAACAGGAAGTAAATTCTTTTGATTTCTTAAGTCTGACACCTTATAGCCTGGCAACATCCCCGCTGGCAACTTGGTATTTACCAGTAAAAATAGACTGCACAGGGGCGGAAGGGAAAACAAATGAATAAATGATTGTGTTTTCTACCCTGAGACAGACAGTGGGCGGGGTCGGGTGTACGGTGGAGGGAGAGAGGGAAGGAGATAGAAGATGGAGAGTGGCAGCTAAAGAAGGAGGAGGGTTTGGGGCGGAGAGGAAGAAAAGAGGGAAGATGGGTGGGGCCGAGGGATTGGGGGAGTGAAGCGCAGAGGGAGGCAGAATTGGAGCAAGAGAGGGAGGGAGGGAGAGGGGGAGAGAGACGGACTGTGTTTCTGCAGCGACTGCCCAGATATGATGAATGGCCTGCAGACACCGCTCTATACAGCTGAATGCAAACATCTCCATTGTGTACACTCTGCCTTCTGTGATTCATCATTTGTTTTTTTGCCCCGGCGATGTTTTTCTTTTCAGATCCAGCAAATGAGATAGTGGAAGCAGCAGCACATGCATCTCTAATGACCACAAAATAAATCTTGACAATATCACAGCACTTTATAACCACACTGACGTAAATAAAATAGTTATTATCATGTGGCCTGTCGTGGTTACAGACGTCTTCTGTCTTAGTTACAAATGTGTTCATTGTCATGATTTGAATAAGCAATAAGTCAGATCACTCTGAAAACTCTTCAAGTCGCATTTGATTTATAATGCTTTTAAGGCGTTTTATAAGGATAAGGCTGGTGTTGTTCCATATTTTTCTTATTGTCAATAAATCCCATGAAAAGACCAAAACCAACAATGAAATATGTGGTCTCTCAGTATTTCCTCAGAAGCCTGAAGCTCATTTGTTTGTTTTGGGCACATTAATCTCCTAAAACGAGACACGCATACATAGTTGAATTATTTAAAAGGTTTAAATAATTTCCTAAAACAGCTGAGCACAGTGGTTTTTAAAGAAGTAAATAGTGCATTTCTTGGGGACTTTTTCCACCCACGGATTGAAATAAATTGGGTGCGCTGGTGAAAGTGTGACACCATGGCACATACACCCCATCCTGTATGTGGGATTTGTCCCTAAATAAACTACATGATGAAGGTCACCCAGTGGAATGGTGTGGCTCATTAATGTAATAAGCTACCTCAGACTTACATAGATAATATGAGGATCAACTCATTGTTGGTTTTGGTCCAGTAGTACTTTCTAAAGAGCAAAATAAAAACTTTCTGTAAGGCCCCGTTCAGACCGGGTATTAACAGGCGTCCTGAGTGATCCGATCACAAGTGGACAGCTCTAAGTACAGGTGTGAACGCACACATTGAGGACGCATTGAGATCTGATTTGGTCAGACCACATTCAGAGGTGGTCTGGGCCACATATGGCCACATTCTTTTAGTAGTGTGTGCGCAAATGTGTCCCGGGCCACATTAAGGACCGCCTACTCAACTAACTTAGATCCGCGGTCTCACTGTGGTTCCTCATGTGAATAGACAGGTAGATGAGAGCCTCGCGGAATGGAAACGTCCTCTGTGCTCTACTGTATCCTGTCGGTACAACTGTATTTTATTAAAATAGACCTTATGTATAGGCTACATAATCTACAGACTACCAGACTAGTCACGCAAAGTGCATTATTATCATACTGTAGGAGATGTGTCGGTGTTTTTGTTCTGGTGCTTTGCACGGAGCTGACACCCTGTGACGACCCCTCCACTCCACTAGGTGTCCCGGTGTCCTTCTGCTGGTTACCAAGGGCCAATGTTTTCACCGCCGTTGGTTTGTCTGTCTGTTAGCAGGATTACTCCAGAAGTTCGTGATGGATTTGAATGAAATTTTTTGGAGGCTTGGAATGTGGCACAATGAACAATCCATTAGATTTTGAGTTCGCAAGTGATTGACAGCTGCACAGAGACGGCAAGGCTCCAGCTCGGCTCTGATTGGTTGTTTTCCTTCGGTCTGTGAAGATGCCATTAGGAGCACCGGAGGACACAGAGGCACATGATTTTTTTCAGATTACCTGTCTCATTCACTACTGTCAGGATATAGTGACTGTAAAAACATTATACATTAATATTATTAATCATTTTTTAATCATATTGGTTCCAATTCTACCTACTGCTGCTTTAAAGAATATAATTAAACACTGAATTATTTCTATGGTATTATCCTGTGTTTATTATTATTAACACAATAATATTCAATACAATATTTTACATTTTCAAATATCACGATTATTGTAAATACCGGTGTATCGCGACACCCCTCCACTGTAAACAATCCAATAACCACTTTAAATCACTTGAAAGTCTACTGCTTCGTTTAGCTAAAATATTCTAATGAGGTCTGATATTATTACGTGGTATAGTAGCGATGTGTAGTAACTGAACTGGGAACTCTATATGTGAATGGAGATGACCAGGGTTCAAAGTGTGACAATGCGTCTACGAGTCAAACAAGGGTTAAATTGAGCCCTTCTTACCACGTGTCAAACTTTTAATACATTCTTTGGCCCAGCTCCTTCCATCTACAGCTACGCAGACAGATAACCATAAAGTGATGGTGTATTTATAACTATGTTGGGCCTTTTACTTAATGTATCTGGGTTAAATCAGAGTAATTACAGCTCTACTGCAGAGACACAAAGAAACGAGAGAGCAAACAAGACACGGAGAAAGAGAGGAAAACAGAAAAAGAGAAGATCGAGTGACGTCTTCTCCATCCCCTCCTCTAACTTTCTCTCTTTCTTTTTTTTTCTTTCTTCCTCTTTTATGTTCAAATTCAAGTGTCTTTTATTACCACACGGCTAGGCTGTGTTCCCCTTTAGTTTCCGTCCTGCTCTTACTGTACTTCTTGTTCCTTCTTCCTTTGCTACTCCCCTCCTTATTTTCTCTTTTACTCCCGCCCCGTCTCGTTGCTCAAACATTAAACGGTTGTTGGCAGTGCCACTGATTGATCTTGTGGCGGCATATTAGTCCACAGGCCAGCTCCTGTAGCCGTCTCCTAGAGGGCCGCTGCAAGGCAATCTGAAAATCATTCTAGTTGGTGTGCAGTCCCCCTCCACCCCCCCACTCTGAATATGGAACAGCTTTTTCCTGTGTCCGCTTAGCAAGCACAATACAAATGCATCACATAAACACAATTCAGAAATCCCCCTTATACCTGATAATGAAACAATATCTATTCAGGTACTTAACACGCTTTGGGTTGGGATTTCCAATAAGAAGCAAAGGCCGAAAAAACACCTAAGAAATTGAACATTCCATCTCATAGTTCATCACAGAGGTAAAGTGCAAGTGTTCCACCGGCAAAGACACTCCAGTGAAATAAACTGTAAATTGAAGGAAATATGTATTTCTTCTATTTCATTTCTCTGAGCCTCTGCTTTCCACTGAAGCCAAAATTGTGGCTGAAGTGCAATAAAAAAAAGACCTTTCCTTTGTGTCTTTTGAATTTTATATCCTCGCCAGTGGCCACAAAGTCCTCTTTTCTTTTTTGCTGGAAGGTATCTCTAGTAGTTCCAGTCAACAGTTAAACCAGTGTGCTATCTATGTGCAAGGTAGCATAAAATGTTAACAATCAACAGTTAACTCACTGTTTAAGGATGGTTAAAAAGTACACACAAACTTAAAGGTACCCTGTGGAGTTTTTGACCACTAGTAGCGATGTGGAGTAGGGATTGCAAAGTTAACGTGATAATAAGGCGTTAACGCAACTAATTTCTTTAACACATTAATGCAATTGCGATCTTCCGGAGGTTGTACCGGGTTCAGTTTTAAAGCTAAAGTGATAAGATGGTATCATATGAAACTAAAAAACCTTAAAAATCCATTGGTACCAACCATGTCATACTAGCTCGTAGTGAAGGAGGTTAAATAACGCTCCAAACTTTAGCTACATTTTAGCGAGAAAAAACTGTTAGCCATTTTCAAAGGGGTCCCTTGACCTCTGACCTCCAGATATGTGAATGAAAAGGGGTTCTATAGGTACCCACGAGTCTCCCCTTTACAGACACACAAAGTGATTCTATGGGATATATACGAATACAGTGCATTACTTTCCGTACTTCAGTACTTGCCCAGCTTGCTGTGTGTGTTCACATTCCTTACTGACCAATACATCAGGGGAATGTGATGTCATCTTCACACCAATATAACACCTACTGTACACCTATCATACCTGCTCCTACATCTTAAAATGTGGTCTCTGCTCACTCTCTTGAGCCTGATATGTCTGATAAAGCCTCCAAGACTAATATCACTTTCATAGGTGAATAGCCAGCCAAGGGAGCACAAAAAGACAGCTTCACAAGAAAGGCTGTGAGCTAACGCAGGGCAGCCATTCACCGCCGAGACATTCAAGGAAAGCAGAAAGAGATCGGCCTTGAACCCTTATCCCTTCTAAATGTTAAAGTGCTGCTAAAGGTCACAGACGAGCAGAGGGTTTTCGCAGTCTTCCCTAGAGACAGAAAAGGGGAGATAGAGATAGAAAGAAAGAAATGTTGGGAGACTCTGGATGAAAGATTATATGAGTAGAAGGAGGACTTTGACTTTTACCCTACGTTACTAAAACATGTCCACCAGAGGAAAACTCATAAAAACTCTGTACAAGATACACTGGACGGCTTGACGGAATATTAGTTCTACCAATTTAGAAAAAATAAAGGGGGCAAAGAGGGAGAGATATGGTGAGACAGCACATAAAGAGGAGGTAAAGAAAGTAGAGGGTAGGATAAGGAAACAAGCTGACTAAAAGATAAAAGACGGAGGATGGCGAGAGTGAGGGAGAAAGAGAAACTAGGGCACAGGCGGGAGGAAAACGGCACGCTGGTGTTCTTTAAAGTTGAGCCATCACAACCACTAAATCCCCGACGCTGCCTGCCAGGACTCATCCCGCCTCGTCCCCCTGGTACCATCGCACCTTTCAGAGCCTCACTCCGCACCTCCGTATCCATCTGTCTCTCACTCTCTCTGGTTTTCACTAAGTCGTCTCCTCTTCGGCGCCCAGCCTCTCTGCTCTTCTTTCTTTTTTTTTAACCCCTCGCCATGCTGTTTGGTGGCAGAAAAGGGAAGCGCTGCGTTTATTCATTTCCTAACCCAGTGCCACCGACCCCATCCTCTAGAGGCTGCAGTTATGACTAGCAGTGGGGAGCCTGTCTACAGTTCCCTGCACCACCGTCCCTCCGTTCTCTTTTTCTTCCCTTTTTGGTCTCCCAGTAGCTGGGATGTCTCCCTCGCACAGTGGTTCACATTTTTGTGGGTCACCGTCTGTTCGAAACTCTTTGGTTCTGTCGAACAATGTTCACACACGCAGAACATTTCTACTTTGCAGAGTCTGTTTCCATGTGTCATTGCACTGGTTTACCTTGAAGAGAATGAAAAATATGAATCAACAACAGGAACGCCGTTCACAAAGCTCATCAAAGCTCAGTGTGAACACAACACACTGACATATACGTTGACCTTTTAGGTAGATATGGGGGACTTGTTAGCAAACAGTTGCTTACACAAACAGCAGTGACGGAGGAACATTATCATTCATTTGGATTCGTCCAATTTGAAATGTCCGCAACTGCTAAATGCTCCACTATGTTCACCAGTTGCTAACTTTGTCTGTCTGGCAAGCAGCATACAGTTGTTTTTTAGCAGCTGCTCGCTAAAGCCAAAAAAAGACACTGAAAGCCATGAGAGTGAACCAAATCAGTTAAAATATACTTTATACTTGTGTTTTGGGTTTCTATTAGGGCTGTCAAAGTTAACACGATAATAACGTGTTAACGCAAATTTGTGTCAACACCACTAATTTCTTTAACGCATTAACGCAATTGATATTTCGGAGATGGTAGCGGGATCAGTTTTAAAGTTAAAGTTAATGTTCAAAAAACACTTCTTTCTCACACTGTCTGTCTGAATATACCTGTATTCACTCTTTGTCAGAAACGCTCTGTTTTAGCGCCTATCTCTTTAAGACCCCCTCTGAAAAAGCCCATTCTGCTCTGATTGGATGTTTTCTGATCTAGGCAGCCCACAAAAAACTGACTGTGTTGTTTTATTACACAGTTGGTGAGTTGGTAGACACTTCAGATACCCAGATGGATGTACATGCTGAAAAACAAGTTTTTCATGACGTGTCCCCTTTAAAGGTCCCATATCATGCTCATTTTCAGGTTCTTACTTGTATTTTGTATTTCTATTAGAACATGTTTACATGCTGTAATGGTCAAAAAACACATTATTTTCTTCATACTGTCTGCTTGAATATACCTGTATTCACCGTCTGAAACGCTCCGTTTTAGTGCATTTCAACGGAACTGCAATGGAATTGCGTTGCTAGGCAACAGCTTGGGTCCATGTTTACTTCCTGTCAGCTGATGTTATTTACATACACTGCAACAGGAAATAAAATGTGACACATTTGGAATGTTTATGTTTAAAACCGTATAATGATCTAAATATTTTATATTTGTGACATCACAAATGGACAGAAATCCTAACGGTTTGTTTCAAACGCACAATTTCTGAATAAGGGCTGTATGTATTTCTCTGTATGTTGAGCGTTTTGATAGTTTAACAGTATTTATATAGCACTTCAACCTGCTATATAATATAAGACCTGAGAATCTCACTTTTTACAATATGGGACCTTTAAGTTGCGTGGAGCTAAACCATACAACGAGCTATAAGATGCTATAAAACTCCATAAAGCGAAGGTGAACTTAAGTTGGGTTCGTCACTACGAGTGCCAAAATGTCACATACAAGTATTAATATAAAAAAATAGAGCAGCTTTTAATAAAGCAAACATTCATAATTAAATGCCAAATCCTGTGTGGCCGATTGAATAAACTATACTGAGTGTGACTGGACCTTTTTTGGCTAATTAAAATCTGTTTGCCTTATGGTTTGGTCCATTATATTTTATGAATATTTCTTCAAATTAAAGTGGGTATTGTTTTAGATCAGAAAAGGAGGCTTTTGACTAAACATAATGTACAAGACCATTGTCTATGACCACTATGACCATTTTACAAATGCTCATACCTCCCCCATGTAGTTTCCTTTAAGTCCCTTTGTTTGTGTGAATCCATAGAGCTGAATCACTTAAAACAGCAAGTTTGTGCTTTGTCAGCACACCAAAGATACGTTTTGCATAGATTGGGACACATCGTGACTCACAACTGATGCTTAGCCAGGATGACAAAGCAACATCCCGCGTGGCACTCACAACCGTGCAGCACATCAGACATAGACAGCCTCTATATCATAAGACAACATATTGTGTGTTGAAACCACATCATTTCACAACACCATAGGGGTTACTGAGGTACAGTATATGCAGTATGCACACCAAAAAAAGCATCATCAGGCAGACTCCAACAGTAAAACAGATCTGAGGGTTGTGTGATTCAGCTGCCATGAACAATACAGGCATGTTTATCACATAGTAAAAAGAACATTAAAGCAGTGAAAGGTCATGGACATTGTTGTGCATAAAAACACTTGGGAATGTGCTGTAGTCTACACTGGATTTGGGAGAGAGTAGATCTAATATTTTTTTGGACTGTCTTATACCATAGGAATGCCATGTATGCATTTTGAAAATGGGCGTAATTCCGTTTTAATACTTACTTTCTCAGATCTTTGCCCTCCTCCGGTTAATCCTCACAAATTTAAGACTATCTTCTATGTTATATTTACCTTCAGGGAATCAGTCTTATGAATGGCAGGGAGCCTTGACATTTTTCCAAGATGGAAGTATGAACATTTTAGGAATAGATCCATCACCTTTTAGAGCGGAAAGAATGGTTCATAAACCTTGGTGTTGTTGGATCATCAGTCAAATAATTAAGGAGGTGGATGAATTAGCTTCAACGACGTGACTGTGACTAAAAGGATGAGCCTAAAGCAGCACATTGTGAGGCTTACTGTTAGTTATTGCTCATGTAATTAAAGCCTCTTCCTGACAGTAAACAATACAATTTCACAGCATCTCTTGTTGTTTTCTGACACTTACGGACAAGAAATGTGTCTTCTATGCTCCTCCACTGTGCATTTTATATGTTGCTAAAATAGTTTTGAATTGCTCCATTAAACACAACTGATGGTGCGTCTTTGTATCACCCGATGTAAACGCGCCAAACCACATTTTCGGAATAAAAAAATATGAAAGTGCAGCCCCGCTCCACCAGAGAACAGTATAGAGCTGCTGTTGATTTAAATACATTTTCTGCTTTCACAATTATTTTTTTTGCAGTAATTCATTCATTTGCTTTGCTGGACGGTTGACCTTCATCATGTGGGTAAAAGCCACATGCTCTTTGTCGTCATAACTGTGCGAAAACATGTTACGATAATGAACATTTGAAATTAGTGACAGACTTCTTTTTAACAATACTACATTGTAAGCTGTGGAATCAATTAGATTGGTGTGTTTCCATCAGCGGTTTTACATTAGTAACACACACGTTTGATATCCTGGACGTGTTCACTGGCCGTCTTTGCACTTCAAATAAAGCTGAGAATATCACTAAATTCAGTAAAAACAGTATGCCTGGAGGTGACCTTACATGCAAAGGTGGACGCATGTGTGTGCCAATCTAAATGATATTGCTATATCTCTGCACCCCCCCCACCCTTTTTTTCTATTAACTTATTTGTTTATTTAATTTATTATTATTGCTATTATT